>OY744476.1:156079936-156309936 GCA_963556175.1 Tipula confusa | reverse complement strand
TATATGGCAGAACGTTTTATTGTGGACAGATCACAAGCCCCTAGTACTTTTTCATCGAAACAAACAATTGCGAACGATGATAGCAAATCGAATTCAACGATAGGCAATTCAATTAATGGCATCATTTCTGAAGAAGAATGGACTTGTTTGCAGTCTCGTATCATATTTCAATAAGAGTTAGACAATTTTCCGGTGGATAGCAGTTTAATTGCAAAATAAACTGATTCTCAGTAAAATTTTACAATGTGTTATTGATGGATGACGAGAGATAAATCACACTTCTGAGATTAAACCATTTAAAGTAAGGAAATCATTTATTAGAAAATGATACAATTAGAGTTATTATCACAGAGCAACTTCAATCTCGTGTTCTAACGATGCTGCATAAGGGACACTGGGAAATGGTCAAAATCAAACAATAAGCTCGTAGGCATTATTAGTGGAAAAAAATTGGCCAAGATATTGAAAGTGTAATAAGAACTTACCAGCGCTGCCAGTAGATATTATCTGAAGCGAAAAATTGATTAAGTAGTTGACCAAATGCCACTGAACCATTTATGAAATAAATGGTTCAGTGGCAATAAATAAACAAATATCCGTATGTTATGAAAATAGGTGATATTACTGCTGCATCTATTATGCGATCAGTACAAGCTATATTTACAATTGAAGTTCTTCTGGGTTCAATCGTGAGTGACAATGGTACCAGTTTTACCTCAGATGATTTCCAAGTATTCTGCAAAAAACGGGATCTAACATCGCACTATTGCACCGTTTCATCCAGCTTCTAATGGTGAAGTTGAAAGATGTCTTCGGACGTTTAAAACATCTTTAAAGATGCTAAAGCTGAATCAGGATCTTCCAACTGATCAGGATCTTTTAAAATTTTTGAGCAGACGTTTTGATCGGAATTGACACAAGAAACTAAAAACTATTTTATATTAGATTTTTCCAAAGCCAGCTAATGAAACACCTCTAGTTAAAGACTTCAAATACAAGTTCTCGGAAGCGAATGCTGTCTTTATTTGAAACTACTGCCGAGTGGAAAATTGGTATAAATGGCGCATTAAGATCGGTTGGTTATTAAACAGAAGCCACTGAAAATAAGAGGCTGCCTCCTAGGAGGTGCGGACAACCTCCAAGGTGATCAGAACGCGTCCCAAATAAAGAACTATAAAAAGTGCCATTTTAAGTGGCAGCACAATGCGGTAAATGTTGGTCTGTAAAAGAACCGTTTAACAAACTATTTATGACACTATAAGAGATAAAAAAGTAGATTTACTACAAGTAGTTTTCTTTAAAATAAATGAGCCAATTGAATAAATATACAAGTATTTTCATGCACTGAAATTAAGTAAAATAGCTGCTCAATTAAAAACAGCAGTAAAAAAGATAGCTTCAAAATTAAGAACGAAAAGTTACCAAGCTTGTGACTTAAGGTAAAGAGTTTGAGGTGAAAGGGATTATGCTTATCAAAAGCAAAAGAGAAGAAGATAAAGCAACTTACTCAATGCTTGTAGAATAAAAGATGCAGAAGGTCCAAGGCTCATTCTATAGATGCATCAGATGGTAAATCTTTTTACCCAACCAGGGAACTATATTAGATAAAATTTTGGAAGGTAGCAAAAAATGCAATATTAGCAGGGCAGGATGTTGTGAAAAACCACTAAGAAAATGGCTGCAGATCAGTTTTTCATAAAGAAAACGGTTGATTTTTCTCACTATATGACCTAAAAACTTGACATAAAGAATGTTTGTTCCACAAAATGCGGTTAGGCTGGATAGTAGAACTTTCACGGTTTATTAAAAGCCATGTATCTTGCGGAACAGCAAGAGATACATATAACACATTTAAAAAACATTTGGGCATTAAAAAAACTTTCGACAAAATAAGAAACCACTTGAAATGGGTGAACTGTCAAAAGGATGTGGAATATTTGCTCTAGAAAATGATATTGCTCTAAATCAATATAATGTTGCAGTGCTATTCAGGCAATGGATATTGCAAATCAATTTCCAGTAATTGAAGCCGGTAAGTGATAATACCTCATTTAAATCGATTGTTTAAGCCAAAAGCGGCTGAACGAAATCCGATAGAGAATCAAGAATGTAACAGTATCCAATATTGTTAAAAATTGGGTGGGCTTTTTTAGAGTACTACTAGAACTACAATGCTCAATCAAATCCAACTATTTAATAAGCTTTTTCTATAAAAAAAAACTACTCGTTTAAACCACTCTCACTCGAGTGCAATATACAGTACAAAATATTAACTGGTTAACCAATGGAGTAAAAGTAGTGAAAAAAACAGTGAGTTTTAGAAAAATATCGATTAGGCAAAATATATTGCGTTGTATTTTCTACAAAATATACGTCCAATCTTAAGATTTGCAAATTACTGTAAATCAGTTAATAATGCAAGGTCCGAATCAGGAACTGATTAAAAATGAAAGCCCAGAATTCGTAACACATTTTAAACAAAGACAATATGTATGTAAATATAGCTCATAGATAAATACTCTGACTCCGGGGCTTTACTCCATGCAACTCGCTTCATAACACGTTGACTCCATTTTTGTCATATACTATATCAGGAAGATCATGTTCGACATCACCAATCCACAGTAGTCTTGATTTTTTAGTTTAACGTACACCACAATCCAAATGTTGTTGGATTTTTTTTATTGGTTCGATTCGATGTTGCTCTTTTGATATATGGCCAAGCCATTTCAATCGATTGAATTTGATGAATCCGCTAATGTAGCAATATTTAGTGAATTGAAGTTTTGAAATTTATTCTAATCTGGAATGGTTTTCTGCTTCCTTGATAGGATTATAAATCGATCGTTTGACTTTATTTTCGAATGTAAAGAGAGTTTTGCAGTCGTTGGAGGTCAGTGTACATATTTTGTGCTTCATATTCGCGAGTTTACATCACCGCACTATACATGGTTTGATCTAGAACTACTTAACCTGGAGGATAAGACGCAGCTGCGTGTAGTCAAGGTATTTAATTTTAAAGTCATCGATGCAGCTGTAATCATTGCCATTAGTTCCAAAATTTACCTTGAGGATGCTCTGTCATCAAGAACTTAAATTTTGTTTGTATTTATTTTTAAGGTTACTGGTCTCTTGCATTTCGTTCCAGCTGTATGATATCATTCAGCCTAGGATCGATCGGCACTGTATCCTCTGTACAGCTAAGGTTGTTGCGAAGGATTGGTCCTTATCACTTAGTTAAAGTTCCAGAATGAATAAAGTAAGAGCGGAAGTATTCCACCAACCCTACGTTAACCCAAAAGGATCAGACACATTTTCTATATTTACTATTCTAAAAAAATTGTTCAGATGTAGTTAGTTTTAGCGTTTTCTAGCATTCGGGTACTCCATTTGCGGCTATTACGGTTGTTTCAAGTTAGACACTTTGTTCGCAGCTTTTATTTATTTGCAAAGCTCAGATGCAACATACTATAAGGAGAATGTGTTAAAAATGGCTTGATTATACATTATAGCAAATTCAACGGAGCAAAATAGTTATTGTTACTCACTTCATACAAGCTGTGTGAGCCGAAATATGTTATGCAATCCTATTAACTTGAGCGTTAAAATCACCTATGCAATTTTTAACTTTTGTCAAATGGAATAATATTGATATTGTTTTCTAGCTCGAAAAAAACTAATTTTGGACTCATTTGATTTGTCTTTGGTAGGTGCATAAATGTTAACATTCTTTATATTGACTTAATTGGTGCCAATTTAAATTGTGCATGTTGGCAATTTGAATATAGGAAACAATAACTCGACTCACGTGGTGATGTTTAGAGAGACCGATGACCAGAGTAGTAAAGAGTGTAATCTAATTTGGTACAGTATTTAATGACAATTTCATCTATAGCAAAAACGACTTGCGTCAAATGAGTAATAATTAATCCAAATGTTTAATAATTTTTGAAGATTCCAAAGTCTAATAGTAGTACCAGTTCTTAGTACTTTCCATTTTTTCATTTTTATACAGTGGTATATAGAGGTCAATGTTGTGGTGAATGTGAGGTGGTAATCCGAGTTCTATATGTTTAATTAAACAATTTATTTGCCATGTTGCTTCAAGTAATTGACAACCAAAATTTACAATAAAAACGAAACCATACGTTCCCTCAGAGACCCACAGTTCCAAACCGTTTGCTCCCACATGAAATTTTAGTTTGCAATATTACATTTGTAGTATTACAATTACCAGAGGTCATGACGACGACGTAATGCATAAAATTGATCATTAATTATAAAAGTCAGACCCGTAAATATGACGAAACTATTCTGGACATAACCCTTTGTCGCAAGACACTGGAAGCCACCATCCTGACCTCTTATAAGAAATAGGTTATATCACTTTAAATTATGTTCATTTCATACAACTAAATACACTTGTCTTTAAATCATTTAACAGATATTACTTTAAAACAAATAATTGACAATTTTCGTTCACATTAAAGTGATTTCCAGCATCATACCTATCCGAGTAGCACAGAATGAAATACATTAAAACAGCAACTACCTGTTAGATTCTCGTCCTTTATACCATAAAAAAAGTACTTATACAAAAAACGAAATTTTATGAATTTATGTTACACAAAAAAAGCTGTGAATATAAAATTGTATCCTTCAAGAAATTGACACATAAAACCAAATCGATTTATGTAAAAAATTCAATTTGTACTTTTTATAAGCTTTTTGTAAATTTTCTTATATAAATGAAAATTTTGTTCAAAAAGATTTACAACTTTTTTTTGCAAAATATACTAAGCTTTTGGGACGTTACAGTTTTGAGGATTTTGAGGAGTTCAATAAATTTTTGTGGAATACCAAGTTTACAAAGTGTCTGTCTAATTGCATTACTATATTTATCATGTCAAATCCGAGTTTAAAATCAAGGGAAATAGATGTAGTAGCGAACTCTTTTTATTCTATTGTTATTGATATTGTCAATTGTTTCTTATTGATGATTCGGATTAAATAGATGTACTAATTGCAACACCTTCCTGATCTAAAAAAGCTAGAATAAATTGAGTTTCTTAATTTTGCATTGATTGCAAGTGAGATTTTGTGGAGAAAAGATATACCTCGTTAGATCTTGCACACCCGCACATATGCAATTATGTATATTGTTAGTAGAATATTTTGTATTTAAACCAAATAGTTAGTGAAATAAAATACAGTAATAATTAGACTTTCATAACATACTAGTTTTGTCTAGCCCATACCCAAGGTAAGCAAATACAAAAGCAAGTCTACCTACTTTGAAACAACAAATAAGTGCTTTGTGAGCGGATGTACACTGGAAAGCTTATCAGTGAAATAAAATAGAACTTCAAGTATGGAAAAGACAGGAAAACAACATAAGATTGTGACGAACGAATCACAAACCTCCAACTGCTCTTCGATAAATTCTGCAAAATAGATGTAGAATTAATCCATACATTACCCTTTGGTCACCAGCATAGAGTGCAAAATTATTACGATCAGGTGAATGGAATATACGAAGAGACAAGGAAATTACTTCTTTCGGCACCAGTGCAGAAAAGAAGTTCCTTTGTTTTACAGAGACAATACACTTATTACAGACTGTTTAGTAAAATTATGCATTGTAATGAAGCTCTATCAAATGAAAAATAATGTGTTATTTACTTTCGTTGGTTATAGGACAAGCAACAAAACTGTTTAGTCATCTGTCATTGACTGAAGATAATTATTTGACAGAGTGGAACACTTTAATCGATATCAAAACGAACGAATGTTGTTCAGCACTCATATAATTCAGCAATCACTACAGGATCTACCAACACTTAGCGTGGAATCAGCCAGCGGCCTAAGGAAATGTAAGACCATTCTATTGAAAGTATACATTCACTTAACAACTTAGGTGGTCAAACAGAGCACTGGAGTGCATTAGTAATTTATATTTAGACTAGAAAGCTATAGATGCTAAAAGCCATCGGATGTATGAAACTTTGATAAAAAATTTAAGAACAATATAAACAATGGATTGTTTTTTTGCCTTCTTAGAAACAAGATTTCATGGAATCGCTTGCAATTGATTGCCGCACTCTCATCAAAAAGAGTCAGTAAAAAAACGAACCGTCGCAACAAAAAAACTTCGCATGCAAAAGCATACGAAAAATCTGATATGCACCAAATAAACCAATTGCCCAACAAACGAAAATAGGATGGATCATCACCGGCATAACAACAACAAACATAAATAGAGTCTCATCTTTTAGAGCATGGCAGCAAAGACAAAATAAATCGATGAATGCTAAAAATGTTTTTGGAAGTAGAAGAAGTAAACAATAAAAGGCAATTAACCAAACAAGAAATCGCCAAGCCAATGGAAGGTATAAAGTAAGAATTCCTTCAAAGCAGCTACTGCTCGAAACAGCTACTGCTCATCCAAGTCGAAAAACGCCTTTCAATTAATTCAAAACTGGCACTACGATACCACCAACAAAAATATGAAATATTAGGGTATGAAAGAGATCGAGGAGGAAAATAGGGAAGGTGAACGTTTCAAGCAGTAATCAAAGAAACAAGCTCCACTACTAATGTCTGAATCGTATTTGATGCATCGGTGAAAATGTCTCCACAATATTACTAAATGTTGTTAAGTTAAATGGGCCTACACTCGAACAAGACTTGTTGAGCATAGTACTGCGTTGGCGAAAACAGAAATATGTATTCACAGCCGACGTAGAAAATGTTTCGCCAAATTTCCATACATGATAAGATGACCCAAAATTATCAAAGAATTTGTGGAGAAAAAACACCAAACAACCCATAAAAGAGTACAAAAGGTAACTAAGTCACTGCAGGTGTTCAATATAGACGTAAACTTCTGGATTGATTCCATGATTACGCTATCATGGATTCGGAGAAATCCCCGCAAATTCAAAACTGTCGTGGCAAATAGAATTTCAAAAATACTAGGAATATTCAGTCCAGTACAGTGGAGATATATAAGTTTCAAAGAAAATCCTGCTAATTGCGCTACTAGAGTAGTACTAGAGTACTAAAGTAGTTTTAGTTGAAAGAAAGAAACACACATTATGATGGACTGAGTCAACATGGCTCCAACTAGATACTCAAAACCGTTTATGGGTGAGAATATAATAGGCCCAGTATTTCAGCTACAAGCTCCACAGTAGTTAAGTCCTTTGAACATATGATACAAAGGATATCAAAGGTAGACAGATCAAAAGATGTTGTGCTTCATCAAAAGATGTTTAAAAAGGGAACCTGACGATTATTCAGAAATTATTCCATCAGGAAGAGAGCTCAAGAAAGCCAATTATGAAATATGCGGAAAAATTCAACGTCAAGATTTTCAAGAAATTAGTTACATACGTAATATTCTTTCACTTAATTCTTTCATTGACGAACAAGTAATACCTCCAGTAGGAGGTCGCATAACCAGCAGTAATTTAGATTTTGAAGCCAAATATCCTATACTGTGGCCACCAAGGTATCATATAACGAAACAATTAATTGCAGATGCACATCTTAAAAAACTAGACAGAGGAACTCAATTAACTTTAGCCTACGTACGAACGGTTTATTGGTTTACAAATGCTAACAAAAGAGTTCGTTAAGAAATTAACAAATTAATAGTGTCATCGTTTTGGGGCTACCACCAAGATACAACTGATGGCAAACTTACCAACAAAAAGGATAACTCCTTTATGTCCTTTCACGCATACGGGAGTAGATTTTGCAGCCCATATTTAAGTGAGAGTCTCAAAGATAGGGGTACAAAATCATACAAGATATATATATATATATATATATATATATATATATATATATATATATATATATATATATATATATATATATATTTATATATATATATATATATATACATATATATATATATATATATATATATATATATATATATATATATTTATATTTATATATATATATATATATATATATATATATATATATATATATATATATATATATATATATATATATAATATATATATATATATATATATATATATATATATATATATATATATATATATATTTAGCGGTATTTGTATGCTTTTCAACTAAAGCACTTAGAAATTGTTTGTGATCAAACCTCCATTTACGTTTTTAGCAGCGTTCAAGAGGATTATAGCACGCAAAGGACTTTTAAAAATATCTACTCAGACAATGCAATAAATTTCGCCGAAGCCCGATCAATACTAGTAAAAGAAAGAGGTCTTTATGAAGCAAAAGTTAAATCAATTAAGCGCCAACTCAAGCTAGCAAATGTACTTTCTAGGAGTTAGCCACAAAGACAACTCAAATCGAGGCTCATGTCAATTCGAAACCTCTAACTACAATATTTGCAGATTCACAGAAGATGATATCAATGTCATAACTCACTTTTAATTTGAGTTGGAGAGTAGCTAGTTGATCAGCCAGAGTCAAACATGCTGAGAGAAAACATTTCTCCTATTCAGCGCTAGAGATTAGTATAAAAAACTTGTTCAACACTTTTGGAAGCGCTGGTCAATGGACTCATTAAATACCCTTCAAAAATGGAGGAAATGTAATTTCCAATAACCCGAAGTGAATATAGATGATGTGGTTCCGATCAAAGAAGATAATATTCCACCTACAAGGTGATCTCTTGGACGAATGGTAGAGCTATATCCTGGTATCGATAATTTAACAAAAGTATAATAACAATTAAAATTAGCAGAGGTGGTAAATTTAAGCGTCCTATTATAAAAGTTAGCCCTCTTCCTATTAACAACAAAGCAACTGAAGAAAATCTAAAATCCGAGGGAGCTAGCTCCCAAACGTTAACGATAATCCTGCTTAGTCATGAAGCAACATTATAAATAATATAATTGACCGATAGGCAGTGAACACTCTAATCAATCAAATCAAATCAGCCAATTAAATAATTCGCATTACAAATCATGCACCAAATATAGAGTCACCCGGTTTGGCTTTCATTTATCCGCGGCACAAAATATGAAATTATGCTTTGTTGTTGTATGAGGATTAGAGTCACAAAACATATATAATTGGAATATAAGTGACAGGGTAGTCAATAAGATTGAATGATTTTGTTGCATAGCATAATTGCAATATTGTTGTAGTTGTTGTTATTTTTGTTTAATGTAATGCCAAAGATTCTCTATAGGATTAAGAACGGGTATTTATGATGACCAGTCTATAGTTTCTTGACCTTAAATCTTTAAGAAATTTAGTTATAAATTTACTTTTGGAAATTGGAGCATTATCTTGCTGTAATAAGAAGTTTGTTCTTACCAATTTACACCCGGAAATATTACATATTCATTAAGGGCCTCCAAATATGTACTTGAAGTAACTTTTCCTGGCAGCATTGTGACATCTCTTATGCCATTATAGCTAAAACACCCCAAACCATTACTTCGCCTCCTCCGCTGTGCCGAGTTGGAATTTTTATGTTAAGAAGGTCTCCTTATTGAGGTGTCGAATAAAAAATATTTCTTTCCGTAGCTTCCAACTAAAGAAAAGAATGATTCGTTGTTTCATAATATCATCCGCCAAAACTCGGCAGATTTCACTAAATAGGTACAAGCACAGTTAAGCCGGTTTTTTTATTCTTTTTTATTTCACTTAGAACAGATTTTCCTGTACTCAGAGGGTCTCTTTGCACAAGCGTAGTTTTCCTTAGGCATTGTTTTTTTTTTGTAGGTTTTATAAATCTAATTTATTTAAATTTTAAAGTTTTGTGTCAAATAAAGTGAATATAAATTAGATTTTTGGTGATTATATGACGTATTTGTCGTAAAATGGTTAATTTAATTCATTTATAATATTTAATCAAATTTTATAAAATCTAATTTATATTATTTTATAATTTTTATAATTTTAATAAATTAATTAATTGTAAATTTCAGGCAAAAACTAATCCAATTTATTACAAACTGCGGCGAAGAGCAATTAGTTAATTAATAGATTCTGTTTTCAGGGAACCTTTGCAGATAGCATATGAATGGTGGCACACTGAAGTTGCTGGCAAGAGATGCCCAAATGCAGAGCAGTTTAGTAAAATTACGATTGTCTTACGATTCGCAAAGTTTTTGATTTCTTGGTAATATTCCTGGATATCGACTATGATGTGGCGGTAATTAGTATTTTATTAGTAATTTTAGCTTCATTTAAATCAATTGGAGTCTTTTATCTACTCGAAAAATTGTATCAAATAATAAAACGAATATGGCTCAAGCTAGAAACGAATTATGAAATAATGTTTTTGACAGTAAATGAAGTTGTGCCTTTACTACATAAACACACAGCCAATGAATACGAGTGACATACTTTGTTCTATTGTTATATAAGGACAAGTTTTGAAAATACCATCTTGTGATCTTTAAATTTAATTAAAACTTTACATAGAAGATTTATGTTTCAATTTATGCAAATAACATTTTTTGTTCTATATATACTCCACATATAGTATAGCTTTAACTTTATATACTATATATTAAAACAGTTTAAAGTGACTTTGTTCAAATTATAATAAAAAGTTGCATGTGCTTTTGCAGACCAAATCCAAGGATTCTAAAATAAAACTACTTAAATGCTCAAAACCTTTATAGATTCACATGTAATTAAAATAGCATAAATACATATTTGTATCTTTTGCCATGTATATATATGAAGATAAATACGTACGTTCCCATGCTGGTTTTGGAAAATTCTTAATTAAAAAGATATTAAAAAACTATATAAAGGTGAAAAACATTATCGTTAGTATTGGATAAGGGTTGCATGAACATAATACGCCCAGTATCAAATGTATTTTAATGTTCTCATCTGTAATTTGAACTGTACAGTCGTTCTATAATTAGTGCGCAAAAATTAACAATTGGGTATTCAAAATTACTTAAATAAACTAACTAGCTGTGAGGATATAGAGCCACCATTGCAGCTGGACCATGTTATCAACATAGTTTATTACGCAGGAGGGAACAACGCACAAAAATACACACACAGTGCACAATGGCACAAACAATGCAAGGAACTTGTATCTGTGATGCTTAAATCGGTAACTATAATTCCTCTTTTCAAAAAAGGCAATCGTAATATCAAAGTAAACTATAGGCTTATTGCACTCCATCCCGTTATTCTGAAAGTTCTAGAAAAAGTAGATAAAAATAGAGTAATAACTGTTGACGTATGAGTACTGAGTCGGTCTTGTTAGAGTTCAGATATTATTCATAATGAGGTGAAATGGGGTAATGTGTGTGCTAAGGTCTTTGACATGGTTGATCATAAACCATTATTGTTTATTTGTCCAGAATTGGTTTTAGAGGTATAACAAGTGGTTTGCTTCCTAGAAAATAAAACTGCTAGAGTTAGCTGAGATAATAATATTCTGAGTTTTCCTAGATTCGTGGATATTGGGGTCCTACAGGGTTCAGTGTTAAATCTTTTATTGTTTCTAATTTACACTAATTCTATTTTAAAACTCGAATTAAAAGGCAACTATACTGGTTTTGCTAATGATTTAGCTTTAGTTTATGGTTATGCTGCTAAATATACAATTGTAATTGTTTCAATGATTAATTAGGTTCTTGAGGTTCAAAATGGAACCATAAAAACACCAAATAACAATCAAGTTACATTTCATAGCATTTCTAAATGAACTCCCACAAAATGTCATGCTGATTGTATGATTGTTAACTCATTTAATTACTACCTTGAAAAACATTTGGATTCTAGCTTAAATTGGAAGACTCCTGTCACCAATTTGAAACATTATATTACATCAGCATCTTGAATGTTGTACCTTCTTCGCAATGTTTGTCCTGTTTCTGTGCTGAAGATGACGCATCACGCATTGGTTATGGCTAAAATGGAATGGTGTTCGTCTTGTTTGAGAGGTTGCTATCTAACTTTTTTAAAACCATTATATGTGCAACAAAAAACGATGTTGTGAAGATTATTGCAGAAGAAAAAGACCGAATTATCTTGGCCTTTATTTCCATTTAGCAAAATCTAGCCACTAAAACATTTATATGGTTTCAGGGTTTTGAAGATATTTTTTAAGCTTCGTGAGCAGCTTGAAATAAGAATTGATTCTAGGTACAATTTCCGTGCAAATCATCAAATTTTCTACAATATAACCAGATTCAATAACTATCACTTCCGCTGCTTCATCCTTGTTGCTTCATCAACTATCTTCGATTATCAAAGAGTTCTCATTGTTTCCATTTCATATTTTGTTGCAAACAACTATAGATTGTATACATAAAAAAAAAAAAAAAAAAAAAAAAAAAAAAAAAAAGAGCAACTTAAATTTCTATTACAAATCTAACAAAATACATAAGTGTTACCATAATATAAATACACATAGTACTACCATGGTAAGTTGGCCCATTGACGTGCTAGATATCGCTACTGGCATCGTTTTAAAATATTCAAAATATGTTTATATGTATAATCGCCTAAATGTCATATATGCATACTAAATGTTGACGATATTCTATTGACCAAAAATAAAAAACAAAAAACAAATTCACAATATTCGTTGGCTTTGAAAACATTTAGTTATAAACGAAAATGCAAAAAAAAAAATTTCGATCGTTGAAACCGCTACACTAAAAACTTAGGAAAAGCCGATTCTGGATTGAACCCGAACTATTTAAACTGTGCATACGTAGATGCAGCACTAATTTGCATTGTTCCAAATAAAACGTAACAACACTAACAGACCATCAAAAACATGCTAGTGCATGCCAAAATAATTTGGAGACAACACAATACAAAACCAAAACATAAACGATATTTAACTATGTTGTATTTGGAGAAAATCGTTTAAAATATAAAACTTATTTTATTTTGTTGGTTGAACTTTTGGTTCATTCGGGCGAATTCTTGCCAAAAGTCAAATAAGACAAAAAAAAATTTAATTTACCATCGTTGTTTAGATTTAGTTGTTCCATTGACTGGGTTAATTTTTTAAGTTAAATTGTTTTTCAAACCATAACTTGGCTGTTAATAGGTATGGTTTTTAATTTATAGAATAATGTTGGTTATGGTATACTAGTCAACCATACATTCGTCTGAAGATAGTTTCCAAACATCAAACTTAGATGTTTTATACCATCCCAGTGCAGAGTTAACTTCAATATTATGTAAGACAGTAATTTGTATGATGTGCAAAGAAGAGCTATGCCGCAATAGTTTTCGCAATTTGTGCGATCTCTATTTTGAATGATCGAGTACGACGCAGGCTTTTCCATTTAACACTCAGAAAAAAAAAATCTGTTAGCGTTTATTAAGGTATTTTAATTGATTTTAATGTAAGATTCATTGTGTCAATAAACTTTTTAATTGATTTGAATTCACAAATTTTGTTTTCTCAATAAATAGTTTATTAATACTTTTAATTAGTTTTTTTTAATTAAGGTAACGAGCTGTTGCTGTTGCTGTTGATGTTGCTGTTGCTGTTGCTGTTGCTGTTGCTGTTGCTGTTGCTGTTGCTGTTGCTGTTGCTGTTGCTGTTGCTGTTGCTGTTGCTGTTGCTGTTGCTGTTGCTGTTGCTGTTGCTGTTGCTGTTGCTGTTGCTGTTGCTGTTGCTGTTGCTGTTGCTGTTGCTGTTGCTGTTGCTGTTGCTGTTGCTGTTGCTGTTGCTGTTGCTGTTGCTGTTGCTGTTGCTGTTGCTGTTGCTGTTGCTGTTGCTGTTGCTGTTGCTGTTGCTGTTGCTGTTGCTGTTGCTGTTGCTGTTGCTGTTGCTGTTGCTGTTGCTGTTGCTGTTGCTGTTGCTGTTGCTGTTGCTGTTGCTGTTGCTGTTGCTGTTGCTGTTGCTGTTGCTGTTGCTGTTGCTGTTGCTGTTGCTGTTGCTGTTGCTGTTGCTGTTGCTGTTGCTGTTGCTGTTGCTGTTGCTGTTGCTGTTGCTGTTGCTGTTGCTGTTGCTGTTGCTGTTGCTGTTGCTGTTGCTGTTGCTGTTGCTGTTGCTGTTGCTGTTGCTGTTGCTGTTGCTGTTGCTGTTGCTGTTGCTGTTGCTATTGCTGTTGCTGTTGCTGTTGCTGTTCCTGTGGCTGTTGCTGTTGCTATTGAAAATTTTTTTTATCGGTCGATAACATTTTTGCCAAACAAGCAAGAGATACTTTAATCAATTTTTTCATAAATCAATAACAACAACATGTGCAAAATGATGTTGTTGTTGTAATATGTTGTTATGTGGTTATTGTTTTTATTGGGCACCAGTTTATGAAGTTCTGCATCTCCTTTTTGTCGCTGTTTATCATTTATGTTAAACAAAACAACCATATTTTAGTTTCGATGACACTTTACATTCATGCTGACTATGTGTAATGAGATGAGACCCGACATCAATTTTAAATTGTACACATGTTAAAGTAACGGCAATTCACACATGGTCTATAATTATTATATTCTTTTTCTCTTTCAAGATGCAGTACTGACGATAAATATATGGCTGACGGTTAAATGATGACATAGAAGATAAATTCAATGCATCATTTCAATGCATCCAGCCTTATTTAACGGGACGTAAAATGAAACACGAAAGATTCAACCATATGGTGGAATACCAGGCATAAACGCATCATTATCAAACCTCTGGTACCGATTATTCACAGTTGTTTGGCAATAATTTGAATCTAGGTTCAGCTTCAGAGCTTGTGCCAAATCAGGTCATATCTGCCACATACATGCAATTCTAGTTTTAATAGTTGTAACAATGCCAATGCAAGACATACCGAACCAATAAACATGGACTATTCTTAAAGTAAGGCCGGTAAAATATTTTTGGAATTACGTGCAATCAGGACATATTGTTTCGGATGTGGTGCACTAGATGTTCTTAGGAGTTTCTTTTCTAATTGTAAATCAATTTGAGTAAAAGTGAGGAAGGAAGTGAACGTTCCAAGAATGTTTACTCCCAGAAATCAATATCAAACCCGAACTTAAACAGAAATGCCAAGTATCCTCCAGCTCCGTTAAACTCTTAAATAAAAACAATAAATTTTTCAAATTTGCCCAAAAAGTAATTTAATTTTCCAACCCAATTTATTTCTTGATTCAATAAAAGTACTTTCGTTTGAGAAAGGCAATAAAATCTCAGATCAGTAAATTTTTTGTAGCAGTCAAAATATATAACATACCCCGAACTCGAGTTACTAGAAAAAAGTTAAGAGGATTATTAAATAGTGGTGCTAATGTAAAGATTCTTGACAGAAATAAATAAGTAAACAAGTTCTGAAAGACCCAACTGGAGACTACCAATGGAAACTCAGAACAAATAATAGGGCATTTTAAAGTTCCAGTGACGTTTGCTGGACAAACAAATTATATAACGTTGCATCTAGTTCCGAATCACAAACTAGAATTGTACATTGGTGTCGACTTTTCGCGTCTGCTTAGTTGAAAAATCTTTCTGCCCCTTTTGGTTTTTCTTCTCCTGCCCTTTTTTCTTCTTCAACGAAAGGATCAGAGGTGGTGATGTAATAAGATCAACATCGCAATTACATTTAGCTGAAAGTGGTATAGGAACTTGGACGTATGCTCTCGCTGTTGGGCGTCATCGAGAAAAGTGCCAGCTCGTGGAGTTTACCAATGACTAAAGTACGCAAGGAGGCTGGCAGAGTTCAATTGTGTTTGAATGCAAGAAAGATTAATGCAGTGATTGTAAAGTATGCTAATTTTAGATTCTTTCAAAATTGTTGCTATCTTTTCCTATACTATACCTTAAACTATACTTAAAGGAATCTTTCAAAAAGTTAAAGTGCTCTCTTTCGTCTATTCACGACCTCGGGTATGCCGAATGGAGTCAGCATTTATCCATTCAGTGTGACGCATTCTAGATGACTGGCCTGGGAGCACTTTTATTTCAAAAGGAATCCAGTGACGATAAACTGCTACCACTACTGCACACGTTTATTTAAAAAAATAGCAATAGACATACCACAAGGTAGCGTATTGAGTCTTATTATACAATATAATGTACAGTAGAGATTTGTATAATACAGGTGGTACAATCAACATTTTGTAGATGGTATAATTATCCTGGCAATTGGAAAAATTATTTTTAAACTAACTGTCAAACTTCAAAAAGGAATAAACGCAGTGAATTGTCGGACAATGAAATGGCACATTAGCCAAAAGAAGCAAAATCGATTAACGTAAACTTCACAAATCTGAAAAATAACTGGAATCCAGTAGACTTTTATTCAAGGTCAGTTCCATATTCTAATAGGCTTAATAGCAATCTTCGATTGCTAGCTATAATATGGAAAAGATAATGTGGAATAAAAATAATGGGAGTAACCATTGGGTTCAGTCACTCTCCCTTCATCGTTAGATAAAAAGGTAATCCGTTTGTGATAGAAAACCACTTTAATATGCAAATGACATATATAAATGTAAAATCCGCAAATTTTTAATCAACTGTGAAATTAGAGCAACATCATAATATTTCGTTCTAATATTATGTTTAATGATTTTTTATTTTATTTGTTGTTTTGACATAATAATAATCATCATAAACTTCAGAACATCAAAAACATAATTTTAATTATTCTTCTAAAAATGAAATATGTTGTGTTCATAAAAACGAGGAGAGATTAAGTTGCTTTATTACACACGAGTACGTGAACACTTAAAAATGAAAAAAAAAAAAACAAACAGAATTATTGTAATGAGTTTTGGATGTTTTTGTATGTATATGTGTTACAACATATAATGATAAGATAATAATGTTCTGTTTCAAATAAAACTGTTAGAGGCCCCATATGTTTTTTTTTGGGTTTTCCAATTGAATTGGTTGGATTTAGTTAATTTTGAACTACTTTATTTCCCTGTTTCATTTCGGCCCTTTTCCATTTTGACCTTATTTGTATTTTTCAATCCGTCCCAAAATTTATTTTAATGGTGATAACCGTCCCTAATCAATACTAGTGCGGCAACAGTAATATTTCCTTATTTCGCCTAAACTAGTGGACCATCTTGCTAATCTCAATTATTTGTTGAGAGATGTTATAATCTGTTGATAACAAATTTTTGAAATGTTTTTTTTACAATATTAAAAAATGGCAACACGGTCAATATTCCACACACAAAGAACGACAACATCCAGGTGGTAAACAACATTTAAATATTACCAATATCGACATGCCAATTAATCGCAGTGACACCACATTAACTTTAATATATTATCAAAACCACCCAAAAGTTGATGAGAAGTAAAAAATATGCAAGCTTGGAATCCTGGACAATGACTTTGATCTGTGAGACTTGGTTGTAAATAAATGTAACTGATTATCTTTCAACTAAATGCAAAAAACCGAATATGCAACGGTTGTTCCATATTGTGGATCTCGTATTTTAATTGATCAACTTCTATTTGGAAGTATCGTCGGAATTATAAATCTGGATGTCTTAGGATTCATCATTTCCAGCTTAATTTTAGATTTATATGAGGAATATAAATACAAATGTTTCTTATGGCTCGTAAAGTGTTTAACGCCATGAACTCTAAATTTCATTGTCATCTCCTTTGTCTTATACCTTAACTTATTTGCCAGCGGTCTATCCAATATTTAAATTTTTTTTGCTAGATTTTTTTAGATATGATTTTGGAATACTCTAATCACCAGCTAAACACATTTTTTCGCATTTTTTCGCCAAACAGCGTTTACATATGCTATGACGGTCTTAAAGCTTTAACTAGTTTTTGAACTCGCATGTTTCCAGATCTCTGAAAGGTTTCGTTTCTTTATCTGGTTTATAAATCATGAAAAAAATGCTATTACTAACTTTCGTAGTAATGCTATTACTTCTTCCATTCCTAAGGTTTTTGTAGCCATGGTTTAGACACATTTGGCCGTTACTGCTTACAATATTTATTAAGAATGTGGCTAATGGTCTATACTAATTATTTACTAATAAGCCAGATGAAATAAAGACTAAAGCACTTTAGGATTTAATGTTATCGATTGTGTAATGAATCAAAATGATTTTGAAGTTTTTTCATTTCTTCGATCCTCATATTTCTTATTTGTGAACTAAAGATATCAATTTCACTATTGATCCAACTTTTGTGGGTCACATATTGACCCTAATATTGCTAAGGTGACATCATGTTTGGCTTCATTAAACGTAACTGTAAGGATAGTTGCAATCTGATTACTTTGAAGTTATTAAATATACGTTTTATATGTCGTGCGTTCAATTTGCTTCTCCGACAAGATTCTGTTCTATCGTTTCTATTCCGACCAAATGGAGAGTGTTCAAAAATACTTTACATAATAGAAAATCTCCGAAGCGCCAGAAAAGAGTTTTATATAACTTGACAAGTTCGGATTTAAATCCGATCATTAACCATTCAATCTACTGGAATATTGTCATGTGATCAAAAAAAGAACCATCATGCGAATGACTGAAATGCTAAATTTATTCCCTAGGGACTATCATAAATAAAAGAGTTTTACTATTTCGGGAGGTAACTTAATTACGACCAGAGACGCATTTAAAAGTTTTCGGCCGTTAGGCACACCGGCAATTGAGACCCTCTCATCATACGTAATATTAAAAATAGATTTAAACAATTATATTTTTGAAAATTTATAGTAGAATCATATGAATTAAGTCGTCGTCTAACCATACTATATAACATTTACTATCAGTAGTTTTTTACTGTGAAACGAAAAGGTGAAAAAAAGTTCTAAATTACAAAAAAAAAAAATACGATTGTCTCTTTCTAGTTTCACAGTAAAAAAAATACTGACAGTAAATATTTCATTGTGAAAATACAAGATAAGTATAATGCAAAGACATCTGCAATAAACGGCTAACAGCATTAATTTGAATTCGCACATGTTATGAAGAAGTTCTGCAGCTTTCGGCTTTTTCTATTGATTTTTGTAAGTAATCTGTAGCAAACATATTATAAAATCTTTGTTTTGGAAAAAAATTTGACATAATCCCTTAATGGCATTGGTTCTTGCAGACCATTTAGTATTATAAAGTGGTTTGATTTGCAAATATTTCTTTTGAAATAATTTTTCTAAACATTCCATCGAATAGTAGATGCAGAAAAGAAAACAAACAGTTGTGGAATTACATTAAACTTTCCGATATTTCAAAGTAACTTTATCAGCAACACCGATTAAGTTTAATGAATGTCTCGAACACGGCAAAATTTAGCACAAGAACTATGTTGATATATTGAAAGCATTGTCATAGCCTTGCCCACAGCAGTTTTTAATATATATGGCAAGACTTTCTAAATTCATCAAACTACGCTTTTAAAAACATATCGCATAGCTAAGTTAGCTGATCAATGTAGCTACTGTCGGGTGTGGAATCGATGATAAGAGAAAAAAATGTTGATTAATTTATTTCTTGGACTATGTACCATTTGACTTTATTAACCATCAGCTTAATAAGTTCATCACAAATAGTTTAATAGGTTGGTATGCTGACTTATATATGCTCTAAGAAATGGATCAAACTCCTATAAAACTTTAAAGCTCTAATGTAGTTTCCACTGTCTTCTTTATTACATTTTTGATTTTTACAACGAAAAGCAAATGCGTTGGAAACCAGGAATTTAATGGTTGCTACGATTATTTTTACGACTTCTATTCAGTATACTGTTGCTCACTGTCAAGATTTCTAATTAGAACTTAATCGCTGCGACCCACTTAAGTTTCGATAAGTTCTCATGTTTTGATAATTTCTGCATAATACTTTACCAATCGCAAGGTTCTTGTAACTGGAGGTCTTGTAACATGCTTCCCTAGATATACAAACAAATCACGTTGTAATTTTACATAGTTCTCGTTTGTGTAGATAAATGCACTTTAGTGTAAGGTCCTATTTATTTGTCTTGTCCCTTCGATAGACATAAACTTAGATGAATTAGTATTGCCAAAAGTAGACAATGGTTTAATTTTAATTGAAAGTTATCCTGCATTGTCGAATTTATAGTTTCTGGCCGTCAAGCAATATGGTTTGAAAACTCACAACAATTGAATACGAAGTGGTCGTTACATTATGTTTCGGATACCAATTCAGTGCCAAGCATCAAATAACAATTTACGCGGGTTACATTTTCATTTAAACAAGCTTAAAAGCAAAAAGTGTCAAAAATGCAATCGAAGATCATATAACCCCGAAAAAGGTATCGGGATATGATCTTATTAAGGGAAAAACTATAAGAGAATTACCTGATATGTTTAAAACTAATAACATTCATCTTCAACACAATCATGCGAACTGGTTAATGAAACAAATATCGACATAATATCGACCAATAAGCAAACTTCCAACCATATCGAAGCTTTTCGCAAAAATGATACTAATTAAACTAAAACCAGTATTGGAAGAGCGTCAGATTATACCTGATTATCAATTTGGATTCTGAAGTCAACATGGAACCATAGAGCAGGTACACAGGATTGTAAATATAATTAAACACTGCTTTGAGGAAAAGAAGGACTATTCTACTTTCTTTCTGGATGTTGCACAAGAAATTAACAAAGTTAATTTGGCATAATGGATTAATTTATAAAATTAAAATTAAATTTGGCTATTGCCAAACAATTTTCACTTAGTCCCAAGAAACTATATTCTTCAGAGACAATATATCGTAAAAAAATAAATCAATCACTGGCCTAAATAATATTAGAGCAGGTGTTCCTCAAAGCAACTTCCTTAGATCAATGATATACTTATTATACACAACAAATCTACTTATTACTAAAAAAGTAATATTATCATCATTTGCTGATCATTCGGCCATATTGATAAAAACTCTTACACTGCCTCAAGAGAATTGCCAAATCATCTGCGCAAAATTGAGCGATGGATAAAATTAATGGCGAATAAAAGTGAACGAAAATAAATCGACTCACATGACGTTCACTCTGAACAAATGCACTTCCCCACCAGTGAAATTAAATGGTGTAAATATCTCTCAACAAGCAAAGTATAAATATTTAGGTTTATACATAAGGGAAGCGCAACCAAATAAAAATAACTTTTTCTAAAATTTACTGGCTAATATGAAAACATCAAAATTATCTTTATGCAAATAAATGTTACTTTCGAAAGTGATAATTACCTATGGAATCCAGTTGTGGGGTTCTACCAGCGCATCAAATAGAGAACTCCTGCAACGAACACAAGCAAAAATACTTCGAAGTATTACAAATGCCCCATGGTATATTCAAAACAGCAACATACACGATGATCTTGGTATTAAAACCATTAAAGAATATATCAAAGAGTTCAGTAAGAAATATTACTTAAAACTACAAGTACATCCCAATGAGTTGGCTTTGGATAAAAACGTTTGGTTAAAAACGGCTTAAAAGGGTAGATCCACTTGCACTTACAAATCTTTAATTTAAATAAATTGAATATATAAGGTTAATCCAAATAAAGAAAATGTGAACTCTAATATTAAGTATTAACAGTGGCTAAGACTTAATTTTTTTTTCAATAATTTACGCTTATAAGATTTAAATACTTCTTGTTACTTTCTATTGTAGAAAGATTCAAGAATTAATCCATAGGCAGTATTAAAAAAATTTAATTAAAAATTAAAAATATAAATTAAACAAGCTTAATCTTTTTCTAATATTTGCAATGAGATAACATCCTTTTTTTTTGTTATAACGACATGCGCCGATAACGAAATTTTCATTGTTTTCTCTAGTAGATCGCGGCCATTTTTTATTTTTCATTTAACTATACTAGATTTTATTTTTCATTTTACTTTGAACAATCAAAAAATATAAACAATGAATAAGAACCTAACTATATCAGTATGGAAAAACGTTAAAAATTCTAATTTGTAGAGCACCTAATATTAAAAATATAACGATATCCAGGCACCTTGAATTTACGGGCCCTAGGCAGTGCCTAGAGTGCCTCTATGTAAACGTGGCCGTTTTTTTAACCATTTCAAAACAGTTTCAATTGGAACAGGTTAAAGTCTCGGAATCAACACCACAGTTTGATTCGGAGAAAAAGTTAAGGCAAAATCTATATATTATTATTTATCTACTATTATCATCATAGATACGGCAATAAAGCTTCAAAATATTTGAAGCACTTTAGTTTTCTTTTTTACAGATAATTTACAAAGCTAATTAAAAGCCATTTAAGTACATTTTACACGGAATTGTCGATCTGTGATACAATTTTACGAGTTTCAATGTTCAGCTAAGAATTAATTACGTCAAACCTCTTAAATATTTTAAAAAGCCCAAAACTGTCTCAATCTTTTTATCATTTTAGTAAATGAAACGAGATCCAAACCAACGGCAAGATTTGATTACTGTTCCCTATAGTAACTCCAAGACCAACAGAAATCCTTTCGTGAAGGGATTTTATAATCACAAGACATGCGTGTCTACAAAAGATCTATTTTGAACCTTTTTTAGTAGATTATAGCAGTTAGCAACCTTTCCAATATTTATTTGAAGCTACTGTACACAACAACCTTAACATTAATGAAGTGTTTAAGTTACAAAGGAGTTACCGCATTTTACCGTCACAGAAACAAAGTATACCAATATAAAAAGATCATGTCACTCATTTACTGGTCCAATCTCTTACCAGAGAATTTTAGACAATTTGAACATTTTTGGCATCGGGCTCAAGCTCAAGCAAAAATCAAATTCCATTTCAATTTAAGGCTTATCATCGACTTATCACATCTGTTTATGAATTGATAAGTATAATTAATCAGATCTAAAGGCTCAACTCACTGATAACCACCATGTTACTAAATGAACCAATTAGTGTTTAAATACAAATACCAGGATTTTAATTAGTAGTACCACAAATTTTTAAAAAAGAAAATACTCCAGCCTATGATGTCAAGAATCAGATTTTACTACCCATTTGACCAACAATTCACATCGTCTCAATTATACGAGGTCTATATTAAATATTTACTAAATAAATTTTGGGAGTTCGAAAAAATTCGTGATCTATCAATCAAGTTCCTGTGATAAGTTTAAGAGAACAATTCTTCAAGCTTTCAAAGATACAACCACAAAATATTCTATTGGTTTATTTTTTCGAAAGAATGCCATTTAAGGAATACTGGAGCCATTGATCCGGTAGATAGAATGAATCGGAAAATTCTGATGCATTTTAAAAGTTTTTAATTTCAAATTCATACTTTGTTGTAACAATCCGAAAGAAAAACTGCAAGTTAAATACCAAATTTGTGGCTTGTGCTCCATTCCTGGCATTCAAAACCCTGAAATAACCACCAAACCCCTCAACAAACGATATCAAATTGTCACACAAGTAATCAATAATAACTTTTATATAGACAATCTTCTCAGTAGCTGAAACGGGGATTGAATCATACGTCTGTAAAATCACCACCGATTCGATCAAAACTCGTCTCATTGAAATTAGTCAAGTTATTCCCGGCAACAAATAGAACGGCGCTTTATTTTCAAAAAATAAAAAGTCAAAGAGAAAAAAACGTTTCTGCCATGCAAAATTTGTGACAAAACTAATCACGCTACTAAAAATTGCTACAAAAAGAATAAAACAATTTCAACAAATGAAAAAAGGACAATCAGTGCATCAATTGGTGCTACATTTTTATCTGGCAAGTTTTCATCATCCAACTGGTTTATCGACAGTGATTCATCAAATCATATGACACCAAATACTGCATGGTTAAGTAACAAACGGAACAGTAGTATTGAAAACATTTTAGCAGCCAACCAGCACACAATGAAAGTTGAATGTATGGGTGAGTTGATCACTCAAAACAAGCTCGTCATCCATTCGCCAGTAGTGAAACCACAACAAAAGATTTGTTGGAGTTAATTCATACCGATGTTAATGGACCACTGCAAACAGCATCAATCGGAGGGTCATAATATTTTATCACTTTTATTGATGACTTCTCTGAAAAGGTATTCGTTTATTTTATTAACTAGAAAAGGTTTTTGCAAATTTTTCAGAATTTCGAGCATTAGTTGAAAAGCAAACAGTAAAATCACTCAAATGTTTGTCTTTGGATAATGGTACCGGATATATCAAAAAAAGCATATCGTCTAATCGAAACCGATACAAATAAAATTACAAAAAGCCGCGAATTAATGATGTATTAATCATCGAAAGTGAAAGTGACAAAATTGATTTTATTAACAATGCAAACTCTAATTAAAATGAAAGTACTAATCATATTAATATTACAGAAATGATGTCAAATAAAAATAATACAGTCCAGACAGACGATAATGATAGTGACCAAATAATACTAACGCCAAATCAATCAATGGCAAAACGAATCAATAGTTCAAATTCAGTGGGCTTCGATGATCAAATTGTGAAGATCAGTTCAAGTCCAGTTCAAGACTTTGATGTTGAAAAAGGATCCAACTACATTCCGCCACAACAAGTAACCTTAAGGCAAGATGAATTAAGACCAGCGCGAGTTTAGAATCAACCTTCTACTCTTTTAGCGTTATTAAGCATCCTGCAAAACTTAACAGATCTAGATCCAACTTCATTAGCAGAAGCGTTCAATCAACACAAGAATCAATGGCAAACTGTAATGAAGTGTGAATTAAATTCTTTATCGGAAAAGCTGGTTAAGCTACCCGAAGGCAGAAAACCATTAAAAACTAGATGGATTTTTAAAACCAAATGCGATGAAAATGGCAATATCATTAGATGCAAAGGAAGATTGGTAGTAAATGGTTGCATTCAAATTAGAGGACTGCGGATTATACGGATACATATTCACTATTAGTTAGGTGTAATTCTATTCGCTTATTATTTAGACCAAAAATTAGAACAAGTGACATATGCAAAGTTAAAAAGGGCAATGTAGGGACTTAAATAAAGTGGCCGTCAATGGCACATAAAATTAAACGAATTCTTCATAAAATTTGGACTTGTTCGTTCGCAAATTGATCCATGTGTCTATATATCAAAAATTCATCAAATGCGCCATCGTTAATTGTCCCAGTTTATGTGGATGACTTAATAATTTTACTGGAAAATTAGTCAGATAAATCTATATTAAAAGATTATCTTTCAAAGACTAAAATCTAGTTACAGCCAAAAGTCGAATTTCGAATCACATTCGATTACAAAACCGTTGATTATATCATTTGGACTAACACCAATATTTTTGCAATATATTTGCAATATTTCAATGAGATTTCCACTTCATCAAATTCAAATCAACGCTTATCTAAACATATGGGTTCAAAAACTGATGAAGAAATAGAACAATTCTAAAATATTACATATTAAGAAGCAGTTGGCAAATTACTTTATCTGGTTCAGGGCACGAGACTGGATATCGCCATTGGTCGCCCGACAAACGCATTATTAGGTATTTAACAAATACAATTAATTTTAAATTAACATTTTCACATCAAGGTGATGCTCAAATAACCGGATATTCATTTGCCGACAGGGCTAGTGACGTTGCTCAACGAAAATCATATACAGGTTATATTTTTCACTTTAACAATTCACCGATTTCGTGGATAAGTCATCGTCAACAAACAATCGGTTTGTCCACATGTGAAGCTTAATACATGACACTGTCTGAAGCTGCTCAGAAAGCATCGTGGCTCGGAATTATAGACCATAATCAACCCGTGCTCATGAAATCCAGCAACAAATCGATCCATTTGTCTTGCTCAAAATGAGCAAAACAAAATTCCTAGTGAAATATAACTTTAATTCAAATTATTGTTTAGACACCTAAAACATGTTATTATTATTAAAATAGTTTAATAATTTGGATACTAATATTATAATTTAAAATATTTTGAATGCAAAAAAAAATTTGAACTAAAATTTAAAATATTGAATTAATATTAAAATTAAGAAAAGATAAATCTCATTTACAATGTTATGTAATTTATAATAAGAAGTAATTTATAAGAACATGTTATGTAATTTATTTAAATAAAAGATCATTAATTTAAATAAAAGATCATAATTTAACTACAAACGCAGTTGATCAAAATGGACGAATAACCACAAACCTAGGGTACGCTCTAAATGTAAAGTATAATTAATGATAATTAAATTGTGACGAGCATATCTAATGTTCATAAGGCTGTTGACATTATTGGCTGTTCGACATCCCACAAAGGTGGAAAAAATTTATTGGCGACCAAACTTGAATGATTTTCAATATTATTCCACGGATCAATTTACACGACGTTCAATCAAAAGATAACCAGCTGATACTACATTTAGCACAATAAACCTGCAAATAGTTTTCAAATTAGACCTTTGGTGGCATGATCCGCGATGTGTATTCGCAAAATTTAGGCAAATTGGCCAACATAAAAATCATACACCGTCAGAAAAACCAGTTAAATATCAATTTCAATGGTAACTCAATATTTTGACACCTCCTCAAAATAGGCTCCGGTTTTCCCTTGTAAAATTTACTGTTCCTGCAGCCAAATTTTCCACACCATTATAGCAGTGTTTGTAGTATTGTTTTTTGTGAAAAGCAAAACATTCGTTTCGAACTAGTAAAACTTGCCCAAACTATAAATAGAACGGAATTATGTTCTAGATAGTGACATAGTTTAAAGAGGGCTACTTGATTACTGCAAAATAAAATTTCTTGCAGCATTGTCTTCTAAACTGACATTCGACACCGTCTCATTTTCCATGAAATTTAAATTAACAGAAATATGACAAAATAAAAAATGATTATCATAATTATAATTTAAATCGCAAAAAAAAAATTAATTTTCCCATTTTCATTTGAAAAATAAAATAAAAATTATTGCTTTTGAAATGAATAATAATTTTTAAATAAAAATTATTGAGTTATAATAATAATTGGTATTCGAATACAAATAATTTTTTTTTACGGTTTTTGGCTCTGGATTAACATACAAATGGAAATATTATTATTTAAATTTTTTTATAATTTCGTTTTTTTTTTTTTTTTTTTTTATTTTTGATTAATTTTAAATTCTACGAAAAGATAGGTACCTAATCATTATTCAAATTTTGAAGTGATAAGATGATAGAATTGATTAATTTTTTTTATATTGCCAATTAACTTGAATTACTAAGCCTCCTATTTGGAATTTTTAACGACTTTTGATATTAAGTGGGACTTATTGTTAAACCTTAAAAATGGCACTGTTTAAACTAATACTATTATTTGTTAGTTATAAATAAACCGCAGTTATAAATTCATTTTGCCATATTTCTAGTAAAAACCTTCATTCTCTCTCTGTTTCTTTGGCGTTATATCCTATTTTCTAACAGAATTGTTGACCTCTATTTACCTCGCCGTTCTTCACACGTTTTTCTAGTTTTGATATATTCTTTATGTCATGCAGATCAAGTCTCAGTCGTGATGTCAAAATATAATCTGAATCTTCCCCTCCAACGTCCACTAGCTGGTTACTGTTGGGACACTTTTTCAATTGTTTGATGTGATATAGAAGTTTTGGCGTAACCAAATCATCTTTCATTTTTGTTTAGATTTGATTAAAGCCATAATGTCACAATCCCCAAAAAACTGATATAAAGTATAATTTAAGCTTTTATATTGGTAAATTCAGTTTGCCAGTTTTTTGATGTTAAAGTTGACCTAAGGTTTATTTACATTCTTCCATGCAGCTTATAATAATGGTCATCAATTTCAAAATTTAAATTAGAGTTGCCGGTCGTAAAATCAATTTCAAATAGCCATAGATCCAGTAAATGTTATTAAGGATGAAATTTATAATATAATTGTTCCGTCTGGCCATTTTGGTTATCAGAAATTATGTAATACCAATTGTTAATATGTATTACGAGAGTTTGAGTTACCGCACGGATGAGGCTCAAACTATAATTGTATATTAACTCAGTACTAGTTGTTGATTAACTGACCAATTGTCACATATTTATTTTCTTTATAAAGTAACACATTACATTATAATTTAAATTACATACAATACATACGAAGTCACCTATTACTCACCGGTTTCTTCATGACACCTATCTTGTCTTGACCTGCTTGGTTCCGGAAGTTCTTGAATCCGCTGTTTGTTTTTCCACAGTAAGAACGCAACAATTATTCCTACTATTATTGCGAAGTTCAGATATGTTATGTTGTATTGATGAATGTCGTGACGACTGGGATTGGAATTCCAATGAAGTATCTTGTGTTGTCCTTCAATTAGCGTTTCAAGCTGAGTGTTGTCGATGTTAGATATAGGTATCTTGGTTATTTTAATTTTTAAATAATTACAAGTGCGGTTCTTGATGCTCGCATTAATACTCGGAATAAAAGCTGGATTCACTTTGGACGATTTTTCAATGGGGCGGTTATACGAAATTCTTTATCCTTTAATGAACAACCATGGTTTAAATGTAATATTCCAACCATTTTTAATGTGATTGCGGTGATTGTTCTTCTACAAATCAAATCAGAAACTGTTTCATTTACTATCCTATAAATCCACTTGTTGTTTTCGTTAATCTTCGCTCCATAATTGGTAGAGTTGAATACTTTAATATTGCAAAGCTCGCTATTATGTTGGAACATATTGATTTCACATATACTGGTTTCGGATTTTGTGTTGTAGATAGGAGCAATATGACATATTAAATTATCAGAGTTGATGACAATACACCGGTTTAGATCCGCGTCTGTCATTGGTGAATAGTATTCACAAGCATCACTCACTGCCAAAAATGTTGTTGATGGATTAGTGATATATTGCTGTCCTTGATGTTCAAATAGTACTGGAATAATACGGTAAATGTTGTATGCATTTGATTGAACTAGGAGCACCTGAATGTTAAATATGACCATGTTTGTCATAACTCTTGCTATTATCACTTCGTAAACATCAGCTAGATGATAACCAGGTAGAATGACTGAAGTGGATGCATGATTCTTAATTTTCCGTAGTTCATCTTCAAGTTGTGTCGGGGAGATTAATTTTGAATTTATTATGCCATTATGCGCATTCGTGGTTACTTCGATGATGGTTCTCTGAGTATCCTCTATGTTTTAATGATTAATATGAGGTGTACAGCTAACATGTTGATCATTTGGATTTTATAGAGGTTCGCATTTTTGGATGTGAGATTATTCACTGTGTCAAACAATAGACTCATGTGGTTGTTCATAGCATTTAATTGTTGTCTTGTTTGCTCACTATTATATCTCATAAAATTTATAGTTGCGTTAGTAATCGAGGTTTGACTTCGTGCCAATTTATGCAGTGTTTTGCCTCTATCCTTCAGATTTGATATCAGTTCTTCGTAAAGTTCTGCGTCTTTCTCATTTTAAACACCGAATAAGTCGTCCTTGAGATGTCCTGTAGTGTCACCAAATCCACGCTTAACACATTTTTGGTCCTTGTTAGAATCCTGTATGACTAAGTTTGTCGTTGCAGCGAGTTGGCATTGGTTTATTTTTAGCGATGGATCTTTTGAGGGCCATTCTGAGTTTTCAAAATAACGACACTTACTAACTTATCACGTCCGGGGTGTGTTTCTACCACTCTTGCCATTATCCATTTAGCAGGTGGTATATTTTCATCTCTCATGAGAACTAACTGGATCTTTTTTATATTTGGTTGTTGCTTTGTCCATTTTGCGCGACTTTGTATGTTCTGTAGGTAATCCATGCTCCAGAATTTCCAAAAACCATTGTCCATCTTATCGACTAGTGGTCACCTAGTTATTAATTATGGTTTTAATTGAAGTGGCTGGTCGTTAGGTGGGGAATACACAGAGTTGCCTATTATAAAACGTCCTGGTATTAGGCATCCAAGCTCGTTTGGATCATCTGTTAACGGGCATAGCGGTCTAGAATTTAATGATGCTTTGATTTGACATAGTAAAGTGGTCAGTTCTTTGAACGTTAGTAGTGCCGATGCGATGATTTTCTTCATATGTTGTTTTACTAATTTTACACCCGCTACCCAAAGACCGCCAAAGCGTGGAGATCCTGGTGGAATAATATGCCACTGTATCCCTTGAATCGACAATTTAGTCGCAATATCGTCCGATTGGTGATATATGGCTTGGAAATATTTATTTGCTGCAACGAAATTTGTAGTTTTATCACTATTAAAATTTGCAACATTTCCCCTTCGTGCTATGAAGCGTTTGAGGGCAGAGAGAAATCCTTCTGATGTCACATCACTAATTAGTTCTATATGCATCGCTTTCGTGGTTAGACAGATGAAACGAGCGATATAACCCTTCTGTCTTTTCGATCCTATGGCCGTAGGCATTCGAAAATGTATGGGGCGGCCTTAATCTATTCCCGTATGGGTGAATGTTTTTAATGGTATAATCCTTGGTGATGGTAGACTTCCCATTAATTGGGTTGCTCGTCCAGCATTAAATCTGGAACACTGGAGGCAATGGCGATTATATTGTTTTGTAGCTCTTTTGCTTTCTTATAAACCCAAAAGTTAAATACACACCTCAATGCAAAGGGCTTTTATGCACCATAACAAGGATCAAGCTCGTGATATGGCATTTAGATAGGTAGTATCATTGGGTGTTTTTCGTTATACTGTAAAATTGAGTGCTGCAAGCGGCCTCCAATACGTATCTCAATACGTAACTCCATTCTTGTCCAAAAATGGATGAAAGGCTAAAAGTTTGCTTTTACTGCCCACTGAACCCCTATCTCTTATTTTTCTAATATCATCTGCAAAGGCTGTAGATTGTGTAACCTTTACAATGTTGATTTTTGCCTCTTCTAATTCTTGAACTGTTAAAACACCTTTTCTCTGATTATCCTTATGACGACTGTTCCAATAGAACCGCCAACAATATGCGACTATTCTTCTTGTTTTTGTGAAAGACGAGAATCTTTCAATTATAATTGGATCTGTTATTATTGTGTTCAGTGTGCATTCAGGACGGACCTGCTTCTTTTCTAAATCCGTTTCCGCTCTGACCGTATCGAATTGCGGGTTCTTTTTTAATCTCCACTCAAGTTGTAGCAAACTTGCTATGGAATGACTATTCTCCTGAACAAAAATTGTCCCTTATTGGTATGGTGACTTCAAACCTTCCTTCTGCTAATTGAATACAGGTGTCTTTATTTGCACTATTCTTCGTCTTCGGAGTATGGGTTAATTTTACTTATTTCTTCAATTTCCCAGAATCTTTGCAGCTCCAAATCAAGATTATTTCGAGATATCATAATCAAAGACACTGAGTTTGAAGTTGTTTGTTTCGTTGTCATCCCCATAAGTATCCATCTTAGCTCCATTTTTTGAGCTACTGGATGGTTTTGTGAAATTTTAATTACTCCTTCTTTTAAAATATTTGCATAAATATCTGCACCTAAAACCATGTCGATAGATGCATGTGTCTCGTAGTATGGATCTGCCAATATTAGCTTCTTCCACGTGTTGTTGTTGACAACCTTTTATTGGTTCAGCTGGCAATATTCAGTAAATTTTGGTAAAATGAACACTTCTACCACCTGTTTGAAATTTGATGAGTAAAGTGGTGATATTATAATGAACATCTTATATTTTATATTGCTAGTCGTCATTCCACCAATTCCACTGACTTGCAGATTTACACGAAATTTTGGTAAATTTAGTAACCTGGCGGCTTCTTGACGAGTAGTTGCCTTTATCAGGGCTGTAGCAAGTAAAGGTACTCCAATATTTATTGTGGAAGCGTTCTTGCCAGTGTGGGGTGAAGCTGTAACCTCCTTCATGTGTAGTAACGTATTGTGATTTCCCACACACACCACACAGGTTTCTTTGCTGAGACATTTGCTAAATCGTTGCGATTAACCAAATTCTGCATAATTTGTTCCCTATTATAAGTTTAGGCCTTTCTATTACTGGCATTTTTATAAACGTGGGGCATCTTGTTTTGTCATGTGATGCCTTATACACAATGCACATTTTTCTAATTCCAGCAAACGTTCTCGCGATTAAAAGCGACCTTCTAAAAACTAAAGAAATCCACTTAGAGGCCAAATATCCTGAAGGTTGTCTAGATTAACTTGATACAACGATGGGTCTCGTTGTCCAATTTCTTTAATACTAACGGAATTAATATGGCGTTCCATGTTGTTGTATCGATGCCTAAGTTCTTCAAGGCATACAGATTTTCTACCATCGTGCCATGAAGATATTTCACTGCACTTGCGGACTCCGAGGTAATATTTGGCAGGTTCAGCAGTGTATTCACATAGATGGTTAACCTATTGTTGTTGTACCGATTCATCAGTATTTTCACGCATCTTTGTAGTTTATTCCTGTTGTTGAAATGTGATTTAGAAGCTTTGCTGCCTCTCCTTTAACATAAGTTTTAAAGTAGCTGATTTTGTGCGTATCACTGAGATTTTCGTTTTCATGCACAAACTTTTGAAATCTGTCGAAAAACGTTGCCCATTCATTATATTGCCCATTGAAATATGGTATTTCGATGGGTGGCAATTTTAATTCTGGTTGACCAATTTTATTATTGATGATGCCGCTCCCTTGTGCTGATTGTTGTTGTGTTGCCTCTTGAAGACTGGCTGTCATCTCATCTACTTCTTCACTAGTTATTTCATATTTTTGTTGTATGAAATATTGGATATCAACTTGGTGTTTCTCTGGAATTTCCAGAAGTAGTACTTCGTGTAGTTGATCCATAATATTCCTGTTGTTCTCTAGTTACTGCAACTTCTGCGAAAATTAATAACTGGACCGTTTCTCACCTACGCATAGTTATGCTTGTTGCAGCAAACTCCGGATATGGTTCACTTTTATGTCTTCCTTTTTTACGAGTTTTTTCACTTCCATTGATATTTCATCCGCAATATCGCTCCCAGCATTTTTATTTTCAATATTGACTGGTTTTAGTTGTTGTAACCGGGGTATGGGCTGTTTTTTAATTTCCGGGACATTGAAAATTGTTGACGCCTGAAATTCCGTTGTTATCGTAGGCGTTGTTGGAGCTCCATTTAGACGTCGTCTCGTCGCAGCAAGGAGCGCCCCGAATGTTGATGATAATTTTCTTTGTTCTATGAAGTAACCATGTGCAGGCTCTAATGTCGCTTCAGCTTCTATTTGCTCATGGTTGGCTTCATATCGGCTGATGAACCTCTGTAATGTCTTGATCTTTGCTTTCCAATCTCCTCTTGCTCTTCTAATATTGATTCTATCATTACAATTTTTTATTTTTTCTGTGGACCGGTATATTGTTTTATGTGCCTGTTCTTAGCGGCTCAAAGGACCAAATGTTAATATGTATTATGAGAGTTTGAGTTACCACGGATGAGGCTCAAACTATAATTGTATATTAACTCAGTACTAAGTGTTGATTTACTGACCAATTGTCACATATTTATTTTCTTTATATAGTAACACATTACATTATAATTTAAATTACATACAATATGCTGATGCATTAGTACTGCCAAAATTACATTATTAAATTCAATATGTTGACGCATCAGTAATGTTGGTCGATGACCAAAGTATATAAATTTGCTTATACAAAGTATTTACCTAACTACTTATTTTAATTTATGTTGCATCAACAACAATTTAGATTGTCCATTACAAAATTTATACCAGGCTTGTTGGTCACTGTTGGAGATGATAGTTCTTAGCCAAATAGATCTATTGACGTTTTCTAGTTGAACGGAACTATACAATGTGTTTTATTGGAATCAAAGTCGTCGAAACCAAATAGTTTATTGGTATTGGTAAGCTGTCTTAATTTTTGGTTTATTAGGTTACCACTAACGATTAAAATTATCCACATTATTAGACCGTTCAATGGAAAATCATTTTTATTTTGACTGAAAAAGGTCTTTACACCAATTTGATTATCACAGAAGACAAAATACCCTATATTTTATACCCACACATTAGTGTTAATACAATATAAACCAAGTAAGCCATTAAATTTGATACCACCCGTTAAATTTTTCTGAGTTAATATCCATGATTTACCTGGTTTGTCATTGATTTTAAAAGTCATGGTGAAGTTTCATGCTAATTTAAATTGACCTTGATAATATTGAACTTTTTAATAATTTAAAACACAAACCTTCCTAACTATATGTGTATCAAGTCAATTGACTTACTCGATATACACATTTAAGCATGAGGACGTTGTTGATACACACATAATAAGAGAGTATTAAACGATAAATCAGAAAGAATAGTGGCAAAAAAAATTCTCAAAATATATATTTTTTTCCTTCTGGAAAACTTAGTCATGTGATAATATAGATCCTACGCAATACACATCGTATAAACAACAGATTAACGAAACACTCATATAGAAAATTTCTGTTTCGGTTTTTACTTTTAAAGGAAGGGCAAAAAAAAATTTACCAGTTTTTAGTATATGGTCGTATAATAGTAAAATACAGGAAATAAGAATCTGAAATTTGGAGATAAGAAAAATTAAAGTACAAAACCGAAGAAAATAGCTATACACCAAATATGTGGACATAAATTTTGCAAAAGTTCACAAAACGAACAAAAAATAAACGTGAGTGTGTATGAGATAGTTCTGTACATGGGTATAACACAGCTGGTTGATCTAGAAATGGAAAATTGGAATTTTGTTAAAATGGAATTGCCTTCGTATGGTGTGTGACAAACAAGACATGTACACTTTATTGAGAACTTGACTATTTGCCAGTTCGTTGATTTTGGTCAAATTTTTTTCTAACGAGAGATTAACATATATATACCAACGAATTGTATAAAACGAATTGGTTTTGTTACTGTTGCCTTTTTATTCGTTCAATTTAGAAAAAAGTTAAACTTCTCGGTAAGATGTTCACAAGTTGTTGGTATTAGTTGTATCTGATTGGCCATCTGATGATTATGCTGTACTGTGGTTTTCAGCTTACAAATATCATTTTGAAAATTTATGATTTTGCGTTTTTAATCATGCTCCTCTCGATGATTGCTTTTACACTTTTATCACCAAGTCCACTGAACCAAGCTAAAGTAAACATTTTGCCTAATGCAAATTCATAAGTGTAAATGAGCAATTGAGGATGCAATTGATGTCCTTTTAACATTCAAAATAAGTGAGCAAGAAAAAAAAGTAATAAAAATATTGTGGCAAAATCCGAAGAATATTGTAATCCTCGTAAATCCTACGAACTTGGTTAAAAGTTGTGAATTTGTTGCCGCACAAATTTTGGGAGAGGATGATAATGATGCAACAGGACTGCATAGTGCTTGGTGTTGCAAATAATGAATTACAAGCAAAGTTGTTTACAGAAGGCCTAACGCTTGGTAAAGTAAAAGAGATCTGCGACATAGCAGGATTGACTAATATTCAGCAAAAAAAAATTCAACAGCGTGTTAAATTAGTGGCACCAAGTGGCATTGATAAAATAATTTCAGAACAGGGTCTCTTAAAATCCAGTGCATACCATGAAGATTCGTATTATTCAAAATTTGCAAATAAGTGGTAAAATACATTCAAATCAATTTCAAAGAATTTCTCAGAACCCAAATTCGTATTATAATTCACAAAGTGAGTAAACGGTAAACAAAACTTCGTTCAATTGCAAAAAATTTTCTAAGAAGTGTTTATGTAGAAAATGCCCAGCATTTGGGAGGCGATGTAAGAAATGCAACAAATTGAATCACTTTGTGGATGTCTATCGTTCGATTATACTAATTCAGGCAACAAAAGGTGACGCTGAATCTGAGGATAATACGGACCATATACTAGATGCATTGTTTATGGATTCAGGTAGTAAGTGAACTGCAAAGTAGATGCCATAAACGAACCCCAAAATAAGTCATAGTATAAACATTTACAAACAGGATAATCAAATTCAAATGGGATAGTGGCGCTGATGTCAACATTCTACCTGAAAACTTATATGAATCAATTTCACCTAAACCAGTTAGAAAGTAACTTCTGAAGTTCTAAATCAGATTTTTGTGATCGATTAATTTTTTGATAGTCCAAGTGAGTCTCGACTGCGGCCTGATCGTTGTTTGTGGTACGCAAAGTGTGTCAGCGACCAAATTGCCACTGCTTTACACATACTGGATGTCCGTAGTGAATTAACTAATGTAATCCAAGTGTTACCTTAGTCAATTCACCTAAGCCTGTCGTGAGTTACGTTCAGTTTTGGACTGAATCGCTTTCGTCAGAGAATTGTGGTCGGTGTAAATGGTAAAGTTCCGACCTTTGACAAAATATTTAAATTGTTTAACTGCTAGATAAATTGGAAGCAATTCCCGATCGAATGCAGAATATTTCTTTTCGGCATCCAATAATATTTTGGAGAAGAATCCCAGGGGTTCCCAATGTTCATTGTTGTATTGTTGTAATTATGTCCCTATACAACAGTGTTCGACGCATCGGTTGTAATACTGAAATTTGAGTCACTCAGTGGATGCACAAGAAGTATAATTTTGGCTAATTCATGTTTAAGAGTTGAATGCATGTTGGCAGTCATCTGGCCGAGAGAAATTCTGAGGTGTCTTAGGCTTTCTAGTTAAGTCAGCCAAGTGAATGTGGATTGGAGCCAATACTTCAGCGAGTTTTGGTATAAATCGGTGGTAGTAATTTACCATGCCTAAGAAATGCTGAATATGTTTAGTTGTTTGAGGAGCTGGGAACAGGAGTGATCTTGTGACTAAAAAAATCAAGTGTTACTGCTCCAAATACGCATTTGGAAGGCTTGGTATGAACATCAAACTCCACTAACTTTTGGAATAGTTTTTCAAAATGCAGTTTGTGTTGTTCCTCAGATTGAGAAGCTACAAGAATGTCATCTATGCAGACGAAGACACAATCAAGTTCACGAACGACCTCGTTCATTAAACGCTGAAACGTTTAGGTGGCATTGCGTAGACCGAATGACACTTGGGTGGATTCGAAGAGGCCAAATGACGTTGAGATTACCGTTTTATGAACGTCCTCAGGAGTGCCGGGAATTAAATGGTATGCCAGAACAATTTTGAAGAATATTTTCCATGTAAATACATGGAAAAATTTTGAATATGGGGCATAGGGTAACGATCGGTAGTTCTGACCGTATTAAGCCTACGATAAACCCCACATGGTCTCCAATGTTTATGTTGCTTTTTCACCATGTTTAGCGGACATGAGACAGGAGATGCAGGTGGTCGGAAAATCCCTACCTCTGCCATACGATGGAATTCTGTAAGCGCTGTTTGTGTCGAACTTGATCTAGTCGCCGTGGTCGTGGCATTGAAAGGTGGCCCTCGGTGACTATATATGATGCAACACGATATTTTTTACTGGCTATTTGAAGCTTGGTTCCGCCGTTAAAGACTATAGGTCGACAAGTAGGCCAAAAGTTTACCAGAAAATCGGCTCCAAATCGGACTTTGATCGGACGAATCAAAGCAGCAGCAATGAATGCATGCGTGAAGGTTTTTTTTAGTCCGATATTCATTTGGAGCAATTTGGTTCCATATGTATTGTTCCATTTAATGTCACCGTTTGCAGCTGATTAGACTTAATCATTTTATTTTTCATTTAAAACAATTTTTTTAGAAAACAAGTTTACTGGAAAGGTCAGCGCCAATATCAACTAGGTAGGTTAAGTTGTTTTGTTTATCATAGACAAATAGTCGTTTAGATGTTGCATGGGTGTCATGAGTATTTAACTCTACCCGAATAGTTTGAAGTTTTTTGTATCTGTATTTGCTGGTTGTGCTTTGTCTACATTATTGTAATTGCACGGTGGTATACATTTCTTGGTCCCATTTCTTGAATTTGAAGTGGGACCAGCACTTGGTATACCGCTTGCGGCTATTGTTCCTGTCCCGGTTGCGAGACTCAGAATTTGATCGATTTTAGGATCTGCCGCGTTGGTTATTGAACACACGGCCTACTATTTGCTCCAGTCGCGATAGACGAGTTTCGATTGAATTATCAGGTTAAGTTAGCGGAGGTCGATAGTGAATGTCAGTTTGGATCAGCTGTGGGGTTGCGGACGATGATTTGTAAGCTTACACATTAGGTGTCATCGCCTCATACATACGATCGGCCATTTGTGTAATTTCGGTTAGTGCAATTGTTTGGGGTTGTGCCACCATCGGTATACGGAAGACTACCGGTAGATGTCTCACCCATAACGAGTGAATTGTATCCTCCGGGAATTTGTTGCCGGTTAATATTTTAATTTATCGCAGAATATACGTTGGGCGTCTGTCGCCTAACTGCTGTCCACTTAGAAGTGTCTCCAGCTGTCTCTTCTGCAATTTTGCTAGCCAGCTGAGAAGTGCTGCTTTCAAAGTTTCGTAATAATTCCCTAACAGTGGGTCTGCGCATGTCGTTAATGACTTTTGATGCCGCCAGTGATAACGCCGCAAGAACATGAGTCATTTTCGCCTTGTCGCCCATGAAGCCTTGCATCTTGAACATTAGTTCAGCCGTATATTGGACCATGATTGTGGGTGCGTAAATGTAGCAATTTATTGCAGTGATGAACAATACATTGTGAATCACTAAACACCACGTCGTATACTATTGGGAATTCGTGTTAAAATTTTGGAAAAGAAAAAGAAAATGGGGAAATCACATATTATATCAAAATTCGACAGCCCATCTGAATTATTGTGGTTCTAATTGAGAGGCCGGACAAATTAATTCGCATTTGTTTAAAATTCGAACACTATTTAATACCAACCTTCGACGATATATTATGGCGCTTGCAAGACATGAAATATTTTACAGTCGTGGATTTAGGTGAGGAGTTTGGCAAATAAGGTTAGATATTGAATCAAAAAAATATAACAGTTCAACGTGCCTTCATTTGGTTTGAACATAGAACCGGAGGTTTTTTAAAAAATAAATTCTAAGTATTTTGGTAATTTGCCGGAATGTTTCATCAATAGATGAAATCTTAGTATGTGGCAGTACCAAAAAAGAACACAATAGTTACTTAACAAAGGTCTTGAACAAAGCACGTGAAATTAATGTAAAATTTAATCCAAATGAATTACAGTATTACAGTATTTAGGGCATATTTTCTCAGCGAATGGCTGCAAGCAGACCCGAAGAGAATTCGTGCTATTCAAAATATACAAGTGAAAAGTATCAGTCATCTAATTCAGTCACGCAATCCCAACTTTGCCGTTTGTAGTAGCAGCTTGTGACATAATGGAGTGTTTGGAACCAATTATTTTGTTATGATGGATTATTATTCCAAATGGCTGGAAATCCATAGAATACCTGATAAACCGGCTAGCAGTATAATGATGGCTATAAACGAGATTTTTTTGCAATCATGGATTTTGCAATGAATGATTTTGCTCGGATAAATGATAAAGCTTGGAATTTCAAATTCATATTTTCCAGTCCATGGTATCAACGATCTAACGGATTAGCTGAGAAGGCAGTACACATGGCAAAATGTATGATTAAAACAGTTACAGAAAGTCAAGGTAATGTAATAAATGCCTTACTTGAGTACCTAACGACTCCAGTTGCAAATATAGGACTACACCCTCACAAATGTTAATAATTAGGCTGTTAAGAAGTCAATCAAATAGTAAATGGGAACCAGCTATTGTAGTATCAAATTCGGATCATCCACGATCATTCTGTATACGTAACGAAAATAATAACATTACTCGTCGAAATTCAATTTATTTTCGGGAATCAATGAATTCACCAAACGCTCGTCAAAACGGAAACCACGATGACTCAAAGGTTCCTAATACTGGTAATCATTAAAAATTGATAATTGACAAAAATTCAAGTAATGCTCCAGTATCAAGTTCGAGTGGGTATATTACAAGTTCCGGTCGAATCACCAAACCACCAGATTTTTATAAAACATAAAACTTTTAGACTAACAAAAAGGATGATGCATATTCATAAATGTCAATTTCAAACGTTAGTCATATATAAAGTAGCTCAACACATGCAGTTCAATAATTAGGTGTCTTTAATTAAATATTGGTTAAATAAGAACAACACAGCCAACAATAATATGGATAACAAGTACCAGTGACTAACTCAAATATGTGGTGGCCGCGGTCACCGCATTATCCTCTATGCAAAAATCTTCATAAAGCTATAGTTATGTAAAATTGATCATAAATTAGGTCACTCAATAAGAAGTATCCTACTAAAATAAATACAAATATTTATAGAGTATTGCTTGTTAGTGCCGCTAGAGGTATTTAATTAAAATGGATTGTCCTTCTTCGTTTATTTGAAGGTCAGTGTAGCTTCTGCAAAAAAATTAAATAAATATTTTTAGTGCATTCTAAATTTCCACCGAAAATTCATACCACCGAAAAATATAGTATAAATCACTGCCAAATCCTCAATATGCACAGTAAAAATATAAAGGCTGTAAAAAATTATTTTGCGGATAGATTTTGCGTCTGATAGGCTACAGACATCTTGGCGGCCAATAGATAATAAATTTTTTGTGGGGTAGAGAAAGGACAGGTATGTCAGTAATGACCGAATTGGTCTGGTTTCCCGGTACCCAATATTCAAAATACTGTTAGCATAAGACAATCACAATGAAAATGAAAAGCTCTGCAATCTGTCATCTCTTCTCAGCATCTACCGTGTGCCACCATTCACCTGTAATATGCAATGTTTCTCTGAAAAAAAGTCTATTATTGGGAGAATTTCTCAAAGCCGTATATGCTGTAATAAATTGGATTAGTTTTTGCCTGGAATTTACAATTAATTAATTTATTACATAATTAAAAATAATAAATTATAAAAATGATAATATAAATTAGATTTTATAAAACTTGATTTAACATTAAAAATCAATTGAATTAATCGTTTTATGACAAATACGTCCACAAACTTTTAACATTTGAGTATGAAATGAAATTGTCACAAGTGTCTGGTGACCTTTTGACAATTAAACCACTACGACAAATACTCCTTTATTGGTTTCGATTGGAATGAAAATACTCTCACACTACTATTTCTTAAACTGTATTTGCTCAATGTCGTATTTCGTGCACTAATTTATCACAAATTATGTTTGCAGCTGGCATATTTATGATTTTAATTAAGTTATTCTATGCTTAAAATATATACCAACAGCCAGAATCATAAACTATAATAATTCGAGACGTGAATGACCAACAAAAAATTACGAACAATAAAATCATGATTTTCTGCTTTAAATCATAAGAACAGACTGAAGTTAAAGTTAAACAATAAAAAATATTCTTGCATTTTTTTTAATCCAGCTCATAAATAAATCCATAAATAAATTTGGATCTAACTCATTCAACATTATTAACATGTAGAGAGTTTCTCAAAAAGGGCAGTTTACAAATTACAAAACAATATTGAGCGATCATTGAGGTGCAACAAAACATATTCGAATGAGGTGCGTTTAAACCTGGAAACAAAAGTAAAAATGGGGCGAATAATTGAGCAAACAAACACAGCAGACTTTTTTTACGCCTTCTCTTTCGTTTTTACTTTAAATCTGCAAATTGGATGGCTCAAATCATCTTGATAGGCAAAACCTTTTTACGTTTCTTTAAGGATGTACAATTGTAATTCAACGAATTTCACTTACTTCAATCCTTTTGCCTTATGCAAACACGCATGCGCAAGGCAATTATAAGTGGAAGCAATTTTTTATTTTAGTTCTGGAATTATTTTTGTAGTTAAAGTTTGGTCGCTAGTCGCAGCAGGTGCACTGATCTAAGTGGCTGGCTATTAATGTTTGTCACTTTTGCATTGAGTATCATACAATTTTTACTGGTTCTAGAAGAATACCACAATCTCAGTCATTACCGAAACTTACAAATAAATTCTAGTCTAAAATACTGTACAGCCGATCTGTAGCATAATCAAACTTCAATTTTCGTTCTAACGAAACTGCCAGTAAATTACAGTTATACCGTTAAGCTAATTGTTTTTTTTGGAGGAATGAAAATATGTCTCAAACATCAAGGTAAAATAACAACTGAGCTGAGTCAATGCCTTCATTTAATAAATCAAAGTAAAATCAAGCAATACTAAGTTATCATCTATGGTTCACTGGCAGGCTGGTGTTCAACTTGAAATCTTACTATAACTCGGCTTACAGTTTTTTTGTAAACATTTCTTTACGGTCGTTACTCGTTGCACGTTATTATCCTATTACCTTAAATGTATCCATTATATCCTCAGCCAATTTATAGAATCCAGTAAATTCAGCTTTACATTTCCGGTACATAAATCTGACGCCAATTCAAAATGTACAGCATTTGTAGCCATTTATTCGCAGACAATAATACACTTAAGTATATCACTTAATTTATTTTAAACTCTTCTTCACTGATATGCTTTTATTGAATAAGGACCTGCGTAATCTTCTCTGAATTTAAAAAAAGTACCTCACTAAATATATTATCGAGGTTGGTAATTGTTCCATTAATTGAGATTGCTATCGTCTTTTTCTTGGATTGATTTATAGTTGAGTAAAAAATTGTAGCGGTCAGAATTATATCAGATTTAAATAATTCTACACCGCACAATGAAATACAAATCAAATTCCTACTAATCTCATTCAAGTCAATGCCTTCACTTACATGACAAACAAAACAACCTAACATTTCTCATGGATATACGAGCCGATCTTTCGATGCTACCTGTTCGACGTTTTCCAACATCGATTTTTCTCAATAATGGCATTCTACTAAAGATATATTCTTCTCTAAAAGCGGAGCCAAACTACAATTTACCTGTAAAACACTCCGTGGTTCATCATATTGTTACGATTGGTCATTTACTCGTATCAATGATATATCGACTAGATCCAATACGTCAAAAACTGCTTATACTGGATTTCAACATATAGTGGAGTTAGGAATATGCCAACCATTGGCATCTCCTGCCTCTTGCCCACTTCATATGGTTCAGAAAAAGATCTAGATTGGAAAGCTTTTTAGTGATTATCAAAGGCTTCATCGGTCACAAGATCAAATCATTACTCGATCTCCCATATTCGAAACTTCTACAGGCATAAACAAATATTCAATATTTTCTCAAAAATATATATAGTCAGAGGATATTATTTAATCCCCGTCGTTACTGAATACGTTTACAAAACGGCATTTGATCTTTTTGAATTCACTCGAATGCCATTTGGTCTCAGAAATTTCGCTCAAAGCTTTCAGCGATTTGTAAATGAAGTCATTGCGATTTAAACTTTGTTTTCCCATATATCAATGACACACTCGTTGCTTCTCAAAATGAGGAACGACACAAACGCCATTTGGAACAACTTTTCCAACGATTCGTGGTCTTTGGTGTCAACATTAAGAGTTCGAAATGCATTTTTGGTTTTAATTCACTCGATTTCCTCAGCCACACAAACACACCTAATGATATTCCTTCAACTAAAGAACGAGTTAATTTCATTACTAAGCTCCCAGTCCCAACTTCAAACAAAAGAATCCAACAGTTTATTGGTATGGTAAATTACTACCATCGGTTTATAACGAAATTGGTGGAAATTTTCGCGATAATTCACGCAGACTTGGCCGCTCTGCTAAAGAAGCACAAGTAGCCAAAATTACTTTTGGCCCGAAGAATACCAAACGACATTCACACATCTCAAAAGTAAATTGAAGAATATAACGTTATTAGTACATCCGCTGAACGATGCTAAAGTTAGTATCACAACCGAAGCATCAAATTCGGCTGTCGGAGCAGTATGTAACAATTCAAAAACGTAAGTTGGGAACCACTTGAATTCTTTTTCTAGAAACTCACGGAAGCTGAACGAAAGCATTTGAGAGGGAATTACTAGCAATATATATCTATGTCAATAAAACACTTTAATTATTTTGTAGAAGGCCATCTACACCGACTTCAAACTACTGACTAAAGCACTTCAGTCTAAAACTGAACGTAATCCAAGACAAGCATGGCATTTGGATTACATTGGTCCGTTTATCATGGATATCCGGCATGTGAAAGGTAAAGACAATGTCATGGCGAATACATTATCCCGACAACAAAGCGGCACCAGTCAACAACAATCAAGCAAATTTCTACTATCATACGATCACTCAGAAAGAAAAAGAAGACTGATAACTTTAGAATTCACTTTCTGGTTCCGAACATCACGCTTGTTCAAGCAACGTTAAACGAGAGCTTTTTAAAATGCCTGCGGCTCTCAAATATATGAAACGTCAACATAGGAATCAATAGTCCGTATATCGCAGAGCCGCTCCGTCGTACAATCTTTACACAACATTTCACGTCCAGGTTTCCTCGCAACTCGTAAATTTTAAACTCGTAATTTTAACAAGATTGTGCCCAGTGACAAAATCACTGGACACAATCTTGTTTATCCTGCAAAACATTTAGAGTTCAAATGCATACAAAGACGCCTTTAGGACAATTTGTAATTCCACCAGGCTGATTTCCACCATCCAACGGATATACATATCTTTTAACCTGTGTCGACCCATTTACTTGATGGCCCGAAGCATATTGCAAGATCGATATATCAGCACAGACCATGGCCAAAACATTCGATCATCGCCAAAACATTTCCCGATCCGGCGTTCCGCTTTAAATCACAACCGACCAACGAACGCAATTTGGGCTCAAATTCTTGGATTGACCATGTTGAATGATTCTAATCAAATGATTCTATCGACAGCTTAAAGCTGCACTCCTGGCTCATTGGTTGCGTTTCGTGATTGTTAATAGTAATCTGGTTTGATTGGCTAAAAATTCCGTCCAGCTATTCGGTTGCTTTAAAAGTCAATTTTGTACGATGATTAAATCGGTGTATAAAAAAAATTTAGGTGTAAAGGTAAGCATTAATGCTTTGAGTATTGATTATGATATTTTAGCTTTAAAGTGTAGCTGAGCATAATGTAAGTTTAGAAATCTTGATGTTTTAAATTGGGGCCACCATGATTTTTAAAATATTGAAATGAATATTGACCTCCCCGGTCGGTATTACTGACCGTTAAATATCTTGCCTTGGTTTGTAATGTATGGTCAAAGTATAAATTGATTTCAGTCCATCATTTTTTGCAAAATATTTATTTTAATCCTTCAGTAAATATTATAACAAATCAGCGTAGTTGGCCGCCATTTCTACAAGGTAAAAATATGGTTGAATCGCATCAGTTACTTTTTTCTGAAGAGTACTTGTATACTAAACCACAGATAAATGTAACAGATAAACATCTAGTATGGCTCAAATTTACACAAGTAAATTTATACTACGCAAATTAATGCAACCGAAACCTAACCAAAGAAAAATTAGATGTGCATTAAAAAATGCATATTGTCATTATTTTCTTTTTTTGACAAGGATGAAAATATGCGTTTTTATATGTAAATCAATCTTTCGTTTGGTTAGACTTCGGTTGCATTAATTGGCATAGTATAAATTTACTTATGTAAATTTGAGCCATACTAGATGTTTATCTGGTATATTTATCTGTGCTTTAGGTATAAAAATCTCATTTTCAGGGAGACTTCGAGTATTATCAGGTTCAAAATTACGCATTGACAGTCTAACACGATCAACAAATGAAGTATGATCTGTCAATGGCGCAAAAGAGGAATGCATTACAAGTTCTCAAGAGGTTTTTAGTGAATGTCCACGACAAGATCTGCTAGAGTGCATCCAAAATTAAATTTAAGCGAAGTACTAAAACAAATCGTGTAGATTAGAGAATATTTCCGTAGGTAGTGCCAATAGAATATATGGGCGATTTGTTTTCGTATAGATGAACTTGGACGTTGGGTTGCGTAAAATTTCGAATTTATTGGCATGACATAAATCGTTAGCTGGAGTTCTGTATAATGTATCTGCTATCGCGTTACTTATTCCTTTAATGTATTGTTTGTCTGGTAAACTACGAATATATTCCAAATAGTAGGCCTGGTGGGGACTACGTTTTGACATTAATGACATGGAAGTAGTCAGAGATTTTTGATTAGAAATAATTTATGGCGCAGTAAACTGCTAGCAAATCACAATAAAAGACAGAATATTTACGTTCAGGCAGGGACAGCTTTTTAGAATTTTTTTTTTCAATTATTCAAAAATGGATTGATGAAAAAATTTAACGGATAGACCCGTGGTCATGTTGGTGTTAAAATTTAACTCTGACCGGTGATTGGGCATTGGAGAGAAGAGTGATTTTTGACTCTGCAAGCATGATGACTGCTAGCCGAATTGAAACGTGAAGTACAGTTTCCTCTGAGATGAAGATTATTCTAGGTTGTTGGGCTTTCCCAAAAAAAATTGAAAATTGAAAAACATGGTAGAATTCATGGCTCCTTTTTGTTTTGACTTGATTGAAAAGTTTTTTGAGATTCACTGCTTTTAGTGACATTTCTACTGCCATTTATTTTCAAAAATTATCTCTTATATATAAAGTTTGGTTGGAATAACCCTTTTTTTATCCAAAAATACTGCAAACCAAACACCCCAAATGGACACCCCTTTTTGTATGAACTATTAATGTAATAAACCAATTTTAAGGTACCTATACATATAGCATTGTAGAGGGAAAAAAAACTTTAAAATTTATAATGTAGTTTGTATTCTTTAACTTCAAATCTAATTTACAAAACAAAACCGAAAAACGTATATTAAATCTTTCACCTGTTGAAACTATAATAAAAACATATAATATATAGCTACTATATAGCTATACATGTGTATGTATAAACACTAAACTGATGGCCATAGAATATTATTTTTATTGGGAATGAAAACAAAAAATAAAATCTTTGGTTAGGTCATTTCAGAAGCATTTGTTTTTTTGGTTGAACATATAAAAACCATAATAATACATAATGTTTATGTATTTATTCAAAATGCTATTTGTATGTATGTAAAGGTATGAAACTAGATATGGCTTAAGAACGAATAAATTTATTCTAACAACTTTATAGCCATAGATTACTGTTACATGAATACGATAATGCATGCTTAAACTATAAACGAGTGTCAAGTGGTCAAAATGTTAACTAAAGTCACAACTTTGTTATATGTTTTTGAATGTTTACTGAAATCACGAGAGAGATCATGATGGAAATATTACAAAAAAAAATATAACTGTATATAGGTTTTACAGTTTTTAAGTAGAATTATATATAGTTTCAGGACGTGTACATTATAAATTTACTGTTAGACAACATCTTATTCCATAATATGAATATTATTGCTAAGTACTAGAAGTATAAAGGAGATAAATCAAAAATGAGATTTATTGGAGCAATCTGTAAAAAATTTGTTTTCATGATAGTGATTGGTGACTTTAATGATAGAGTTAGCAAAAATCTGACTTATTTATATGAAAACATAGGTTCCTATTTTTGACACTAATAAACGTTCAGAAGCTACAAGTGTTAGGAGTAGAGTTGTTGCTTTGCCTTTACACCTTTAAAACCATATAACTTTGAACAGAAATGGCAGCAACCTAAAAATTTTATTTCTGGAAATAACCTATGGTTGATGCGTATCGCGTGAGGTTCACTTCCTATTATAGTTATAAAGATTCTTTAAAAAAGACAACAGAGTCAATCGATACCTCGAATAGACCAATAGAAAAATCATAGGGACCAATACGAAATGCAATTTTAGAATAACTTACTATTTTATTACTTTTAGAAAACGTAATCTATAAGCTAGTTAAATAAAGAACCTTTAATTGACAGGAGTTAAGACCAAAGAAAGAGCTGTACCGTATGTCATCAGTACAGGTAGTTTAAGACCTAATAATCTTTGAAACTAAGCCATTAGTAAAAAAAATGTTCCGTTATTCGGGTCAATTTTGCTCGGTCTAAAAACATTTTTTATATGTTTTAACAATCGCATTAGGACGTTAAAAATTAACCGCAAAAGAGTTGGGAGAGCAGAAAAGATTGCATGGTTCAAAAACAAAAAAAAAGTCTTAGGGAAAGCTATGCTATATTCTTTATAGAGTTCTATTATCCAGCTCTGTTATTCAACATTTACCAATAATTTTACAAACCTTTTGTTCGCATGCCGTCACCAGCCAAATTGAGGACGCACGAATACAGGTTCGATTTTAAATCCATCTGCACATTGCATTGCTCGAGTCAGCCTGTACTAACATGGACAATGGTTCGGCGCATGGACCCTAAGACTTTATACTGAGGCATAGAACTCCGACGTTTTAACATTTCATTTCCATCTTTACTTGTGGTAGCTTTTATGTTTCTGTTAGGTTCTGATGTTCGAGATTCTGATTTGTGTCCATGTACGATAGCCAAAGCTCGAAAATTTGATTTTATTCGGTTCGTATTATTTTTTATTGTAGTGGTCGATTAAATCAGAAAAAGGGACACCACAGTATTTTTCAATAAAGTTAAGCGCCTAAGGTGGGGTGAATTTAAATGTAGTTGTATTTTTTCAGCGATTGTGTTCTCGGGATTCCTGTTTCTCTGTTGCTCGAGTAAGTATCTTCCTGTTTAACTCTAAACTATCTTCCTTTCAGGTATGACGTTAGCAGTTTGCAATACTCAAATGGCAGAGTTTTCTCCAATCTAAATATTAAACCATCAAGCCAGACTTTGTCAAATACCTGTGCTATATCCAGAAATATGGCTGAACAAATTTTTTTTTTCCTCTAAGGATTTTTCTATTAAATATATTATTCTATGGACTTGATCAATTGTTGACTGTTTCTCTCTAAATCCAAACTGATGGGACGGAACAACTCTTGATTTTATAATTGCTGATTTAATTCATTTTAATAATAGTCTCACAAACAATTTTAACATTATCGGAAGAAGTGATATTAGCCTGTACGAGGTTAAGTCACTCGGTGGCTTACCTGCTTCAGGTATCATTATCACTTCTTCAAATTTCCAATATAGGGCAACATAACGTTTAAGAATCTCTCCAGTTAAATAAGTCATATCTTGGTTCTCTTGGTTCACTTTGTTAGCATTAGTTAATGTCTCAGGATGATCGTATGGTTTTCAATCAGTAAATCTTGTTGATTTAGTGTTGTTGAGTTCCATACAGAACTATGTTGTCTTCTTGAACTTCCAATAGTGAGTGCATCAGCATATGTTACATTTGGATTAGTTCTTGATAGCTTGTTTAATGTTTGGTGTGTCCCTAACTTTGTGGATATCCTTGTTGAGGCTGAGTTTGATTTCTGGCTAGGTACTTATTGAAGTTTCCCTTGTTTTGTTGCGAATTTTTTGCAGCTCTTTTATAACAATGCAACCTCTGTAGCTAGCTGGATGTGCCTCTTCACAGTTGACACATTTTGTGGTGTACCGTACGGGGTTTTCCTACACATTTCATGCATTTAGGTTCCTTATTACAAAAGTTTTGCGTGTGTCCGTAGACTTGGCACTTTTTGCATTGGAGGATCATGTTAGATTTTTCTACAGCTTCTATTATGAATATGGAGTATTTCGCTGATGGCATAAATATTTTTAAAGTCGTCTGTTCTTTCAAAAGATAACATATATAATGGAAGCGGTGTTTTGTTAGCTCTTTTTAGCAGCTGTGTAACTTCTTAAATTGTATATCATTTCTCCAAAAAATAGCCTTTTATCTCTTCTGGCATGAAACGTGTAGTTTCTTAACAATGACCTTGGTTTGTCTTGTCAGCTTATCTTCGTAGGGATACCATGTAGTTTTTCTTGCTATCACTGTCTTGGACATTTATTTTGATATCATCACTATTTAAAGCTTTAGCTTGAAATACTATCCGATTGTTGTCCATGATATTTCTATAATGCTTGGATAATCATTGCAATTGGATATTATAACTGGAGATGGCCGAGGAACTTTTTTGTGTAGTTGAACATTCCTACTTTCGATTGGAAGCTGCTCAGTTAATAGTTTCAGTTTGAAGGAAACCTGTGGTGATTTACTCATTTTACGTTTTTTGTTATGGTTCAGAATCCATTCTGTTTCTCTGTTGAGCATTTCCTCGTCTGTTTCAAACATAACCTTTATATGATCATTGGTATCGTGTTTTTGCTGCAGCTTAGAAGTTTCTTTCTCTGATGCATTTAGAGCATCTTTTAACTCCTTTTTTTTGCTATAAGTTTTTGAGATCTTTGTTCGCTAATAGTGGTGATCTACTTACACTGGGTTTTTGTCCAAATAGGTTGAGTTGCCTAACAGGGCTTTTGAACAATAATTTGCTCACCCCAGAATCCGTTGAGCCAGCCTCGTTTGAGGGTAGATTAGCCAGCTGCTTTTTTGGATTACCACCTGGCGTATAATTACTTAAACTAGATGTACTCATTGTTTCTTTTACTGGTCAGGAAGCATCTACCACTCTGACCAGTACGAGTTTGTAGTGGGTCTGGTTTGAGTACATCATTTACTAAATTCTCGATAGTTGGTTACACCGCAGTGACTCGATTGCCAGAGCCTCGTTAGTTACCTAACAGGGTGCACCACGTGCAAATGAGGATGACATTTGGGCTATTTGTAGACCATTTAACTTAAGCCCCTTCCCCACCCTGAATGTTAGTTAGACTTGCGGTTTTTTTTGTATTTCAGTTATGCTCAGGTAAATGACTACGATTCTATGGACCAAGCATTCATTATTAATGACTTCGTTGGGGGCAAATCAATTTATTAAAAGCTCATTGATGCCAACCTTTAAAGAACAGGGACAAATCTACCAAACTACTGGATCTATGTTACTCATTACGATCCCAACATGGACTCGTATTTGCTTTGTTCCCAACTTGGACTAAAGGATTCTGCTCAGAAGTATGTGGCTGAAGGTGAAACCAATAATTCTAAGTATCTTATAAGATTTGGTAATAGACTGTATGCAATACATTCAAGATAGTATAATGCACAAACGGCCAATGAAACAACCGTGCTACTGGTCAACTAGGAATTCGATAACAGTACATTGTTTTGGGCATGCATGAGTAACGTTTTCGAAAGATTAGTGAGACATATTATTCATACGAATTTCTCAGCATATATAATCGCTAAGAGAATGTATATTACTTTGCACAGTTTAAATAACAGCTGAGTAGTCCTATATATACCAGTATTTCTTCAACATTTAGAACTTGCATTGATGTAGAACACTGCCAAATAAGTATTCCTGTAAGTACGTAAATAAAAGTTGCAACCAAGGTAAATTTGGATTACAGGATCCTTTTATATACATGATCGGTATCCAACAGTGAAACATTCGGCCGTTCAATTTAATCCCGATATGATGTAAAGAAAACCGATTTGTAAAACTCAGATGTATGATAAAGTACCGTTCAATTGCACATATAAAAGGCAAAAAGTTGTATCTAATTAAAGCCGTCATAGTTACCCAAGAAAAGGGTTTCTAGAAATATCAAAGGGCATCTAAATAAATAGGGTATATGCCGTGCATCCTATAACAAAATTGAATGCTGTTATTTGCGTTTTTCACTGCACATGGTAAAGTATCTCACTTTGTTATCGACAGGTCGATAACGTAACGTGCTTCTCGTATCATGCAGTCTGCAGAGCACATCATTTTCTTCACCGTAACTAACATTTAAGCGAAAGTTTTTAGAAAACCAGAGTCAGAGACAGTCTCTTTCATAGATGGCGCGTCAGTTTCGTTTTTCATCATTGTCATCATTGTTTGCACGATTGTCGACATTGTCGAGATTATCAATTTTGATTGTCTACGTAATTGTCTACACGGAAATATAGACAACGAAAATTTACACGTAGAGAAACAACACTGAGCAAATGTTACTTGCCGCATTTTGCAGTTTACTCCGAATCAAAGTCCACCAGGTTAAGGGTTGTTTTCGACGGATCGGCAAAAACGTCTAATGTTATATCTTTGAATCAAATATTAATGGTTGAATCAAAACAAAGCGATGATTCAAAGCGATTTGCCGTCCGTCTTATTAAGGTTTCGATCGTACGCATGGGTGTTTAGCACTGATATTGTTAAAATGTATCGGCAGTTTTAACTCCGATACATTTTAACAATATCAGTGCTAAACACCAGTGTATATATTGGCGGTTTAGTTCCAGCGATCTAGTTCAAACTTACCAGTTAAACACGGTTACTTACGGTCTAGGTCCGGCATTGTACATGGTTACAAGATTTTTGCAGGAGTTGGTGCTACAGTATCAAGAAGAGTTTCCAAATGCTGCTGAACAAATCGAGAAAGATTGTTATTTAGATAATATATTAACTGGTTCCAATTCTGTAGGCGAATTGGCTGTGATTAAATTGCAAATTATGAGTATTCTTGAGGGCGCGGGTATGAGTCTTAAAAAATGGGGTACAAATGATAAAAGATTGTTGCAGAGTATAACCAGGGCTGATCGTGACACAAATTGTAGTATAAATGGCGATGAATTGATGAAAGTTCTGGGTCTCTTGTGGAGTGTTGATAACGATTGTTTTAAAATCAAAGTGCAGCCAAAAAACTTCTTAAACAAATTTACGAAGCGCAGTGTAATTTCAGATGTGGCCAAAATATTTGACCCGCTGGAGTTGATAGCTCCTGTTGTGGTTTTATCAAAAATGTTAATGCAGCAATTGTGGTTACTCAAAATTGACTGGAATACGAAATTACCAATAGAGGTTCATAAGGAATGGTTAACCTATAGAAATGAGCTATCTGAATTAAAGCATCTGAGCATTCCTCGACATTTATTTGGTGGTTGTGAAAATCCTGTTGAGATACAGTTGCATTGCTTTGCCGATGCAAGTGAGAAAGCTTATGGTGTATTTATTTATATACGTAGTAGAAGCAACAATAAAGTAATTTGCCAATTAGTGTGCTCCAAATCGAGAATAGCTCCGGAGGGTAAAACTATACCGAAACTCGAGTTATGCGCTGCAGAGCTGGTTGCAAAGATGGCTGCCAAATACAAAAAGGTTGTTAATTATCCAGTGGATGGGTTGTATTTCTGGAGTGATTCAACCGTGCTACACTGGATCAGTACACCAATTCATGACCTGGAGGTTGTTGCAAATCGAATCAAAACTATTCATCATTTATTATTGAAGGAAAGTTGGCGTCACGTGGATTCAAAAGCAAATCCAGCCGATATCGTTTCGCGGGCAAACCATCGTTATTAATAGCCGCTGAGTTATGGTGGAATGGCCCGGATTATTTATTGCAGAATTCCAAAGAGTAGAATCGCCTTTTTCTACCGACAGACACGGTAGTAAAAAGCGTGCCCCATGTAGCAGCACTAGAAGTTAATTCTAGTATTAATTGAAGAATAAATATCTTCGGTCATTAGATGCTTTTAGAACGTAAGAGATGTGATAGGTCTTGGAGGACGCCTAATGTTCTCAAATTTAGCCTACACATCGAAGCATCCCATAGTCTTGCCGGCAAAATATTTCGTAACAACAGCCATAGTATGGTTTATTCCAAATACACACCTACATGTGGGGCCTCAAGGCTTATTGGCCGCGACTCGTCAACGATACTGGCCGATCGCTAGGCAAAAAATCGTAAATACTGTGGTAAACAACTGTGTCATCTGCAGTCGTGCTAAGCCAAAAATATTCCAGCAGTTTATGGGGGATTTACCTAATTACCAAGTCACAGTGGCACATCCATTCCATGTAACAGTGGTCGATTATTGTGGTTCAATGTTCGTGTATTATAATATAAGAGGGAAAGTTCCAACGAACGCGTATTTGGCACTGTTTGTGTATTGCGTCACTCGGGTGGTACATCTGGAGTTGGAATCGGACATGTCGCCCAATTGTTTTATGGGAGCACCAAGGCGATTTGTAGCCACACGAGGATTGCCGAAAAAAGTAATTTCCGATAACAGGCAAAATTTAGTTGGCGCCAATAACAAATTGCGCAAATTGGCAAATTTGTTAATGAGTACTAATTTGGACGATGAAATACAATCCTGGTGCGCACAGAGCAGAATCGACTTGTTAAGTCTTAGCCTTTGAAATGCATTGTCTACTTCTCATCGTCTTTAAAGTCTGCATAGGCTATTGCTCTGTACAGATTTTAAATTTTTTATAGTTACTTCAATAATATAACGGTATTACTATAGTTATTCAAAGGTTATACACGGTTGCAATAAATCTCATATTGACCGCATTAATTGCAATTAACGTACAAAAAATAATTTATAATTGTAAAAATTAATATTTATTGCAGCATCATTTTTACGTTATCATAACTAAATGCCAATGACAATTTTTTTTTACTGTACATAACTAATTGAAATTTATACCCAAACAAATACGATCAATACATAAATATGCTAAAAATGAGGTTTTTGTGGATTTATTGATTATAACGGATAATTTTATTTATGTTGTTGCACCAATTTAATTACAAAATTGATTTAATTTTTTTATTTGTATGCGAAATAAATCGAATTTAGTAATAAAGGGCACTCCAATTACTATATAAACCTATTTTGAATTACAGTGAAATTAAAATTTACGTATATGAAGGTATGCTCTACTAGTTTTAAACTTTAATAGTATATCGATTTTTAAACCAATTTACGAATCGGCTTCGATACTAAATATAAACACCCCCAAAAAAACATCGTGCTATATAAATTTACAATTCCCATACACGAAAAGCTTTTTGTTCATTCGATAATTTAATTGAAAATTGCCGAAAACCATACAACACACACAAACAAATATAAATTATAGTAAAACTATTTTCATTTTGTAAAATCTCAATGTATTTTAACCCAACGAAAACTTTGCATTTTCTCTTAGAAAATCTAAATAATGGATTACATTGTATACAAATGTTTAACAATAATGTTTTTCGTTGCTCGCTTTTTGCCTGCACTTCATAGAAACTATAGTTGCAGGAGTTGAATACAATATACTATAACTAGAAATACAAATTTACTCGTATACATTAGTCTGTAAAATTTTATGTATTATTAACGTATAAAAAATGGGGTAATTGAAGGCGGGTAAAAGGTTAACTTTATATGTCAAACCCTATATAGATTCTATAATTAGACAGATCATCACAGTAATTTGTAGTGTCTCAATAAGGTTAATATTCCAACTTTGTAACTATGTAGAGAATCTACCAATTGTATCTAGTGTACCCCTAAGTGATAACATCCGTGCAACGAAGGAATAAACATCAGCTAAGTACTAAAGGTGAGTGCAATCAGTGCACTATAAAAACGCTATCGGTAAATTGATTAATCGATAAATTTCTTGATATACGGAGTAATCCACTTTATTTAGAGGTTAGTGTTAGATGCTTAGTGCTCTTATTGATGACCATTTGGTTTTTTAATGTTGTTACCACTGTTATTATTAATTAATTTTCATGATATTTTATAACATTTGGTTACATTGGTGGAGTAGATATCAAGGTCAAAATGTTAACATTAAGTCTAATTGGTCGTAATTATCCAAACAGCATTCTAAATCAATGGTTCGATCACGTAAATTGTTGTTTTGTTCCAATACTTGCTTATGTTGTTTCAACAGTCGCTCCGTGTCACTAATTTTTCTGGTCATACCCTGAAGACTCTTATTCAACAGATCCACAATTGTATTCTCAATTGAATTAAACCTTGCATCAATTAAAGTTGTATTTACATTTACAAGTGGTGAAGATGAGAAGCTTACAACTGTTTATATGTTTATTGACTAGATAGACCTTGAATTGACAAAACCACAGTTGTTTTCACGTTTGTAGAATTCTAAAGCGATTGTTTGTGTCATCGATTTTTGCGGATACAACTATACTTCGTTTATATTGGATTCTGATTTAAGTGAAAGTTGGTATATTTATAAAAGTATGTTGTCAATTTATGAAGTAATGGATCTTGCACTTTGGTTAGAGAAGATTCGTAGAATCCTCGAATAGTTTTATAGCATCATCGTTTCAGAATTAGAAGAAAGTTTAAATAAACTTAAGAAGGCGCGACATTTAAATTAAAGATGAGCGAACAGAAATCCCCTCAGTTGTAACCAATTTCACCGGTCACTAGTGCCAAACTTGCGATTACCTTGCATCGACATAGTTCATTAGTACCGTTGATTCTATTATCCACTATATACTTATACATCAGTGGTTGCACTATACATTTCAATTGGACGAGAATGACACAGTGGCCCAAAATAACATCAAAGACCGTTTCAAAATACTACACTGGTCTGTGAGCAATATATGCACAAACTATTTACACTTGCATCAATCAATCAACTTGATCAGGCTTGGCAGGCTGTTGAAAGTTAGTTGACCATTTTTGCTCTAATCTTCGGTCCCTTTACAAGTAAAAATCTTGGATGATCCGTGTAATTTAGTTTCTGCAGAAGTTTATCGTTTAAAAAACGATATTCGACTCGACCCAGTTGGTCACTTGTAATGTTGCTCAATGTAAATACACCTTACAATTAGTTTATACTGTAAGACTAACGCGAACTGTTACACACAGGCCAATCAACAACATTATTTTCTTATAGCTAACTCCAAACTGAAGAAGCAAATTCATTTACAACCACGATAGAACTTAATGAGGAAACCTCAACGATCCTTTAAACAGTTGTAACATGAAATTGAAAAAATGGTGATCTAACTATTCCAAAATTCTATAAGATATCTTAACGGAACGCAAAGAGCCCACCTTAAATTTCATCAGATCGCTCGTTTGCAGGTTTTTCTTGGTTTATTGACACCTGTAATAGGCTCAGGGATTGTTTATTCAGTCATAATGGCAATTGAAAATTGATCATGGAATCAATAACTGCATTGAAGTTTGCTCCTTTATTGGCAAACGTTTGAAGAGTACCTTATACTTAAGTCATTTATAATCGATCGTCATTCATTCAACTCAGCCGAACCGTTTAATTTATCCAAATACATGGATTTGACGAACACAGCGAGCGTGCATATTAAAAACCCTGTGCTCAAAGTCTGGAGTAGCTCCACTCATAAAAACCATGTTATCCCACAACGAATTATATGCAGCGCTACTATACTGATTCAACTAACAATCTAGGTTTCCGAAGGTCTAAACTTTCATTTCAATTTTCACGGAGATCAAATTTTTTTTGGTTCGACTCCAGAAATTTCAAGAGTAGACACATTGGCTTTTTGAATCAATCACAAACAATCCAATAGAAATGATATTTTTAGGTATATGGACATGGAAATTTTAGGTATATGGACATGGATCCATGGATCAGCATTCTTACTCAAAGAAGCATCATGTTTGTCGCTATTAAGTGGGAGATTTATAGAATATATATTCAGAATATAAAACTTCCTAGTTCACTGAAATTAAAGATCACAACCATTTGCGGAAGAATAGGCAAAAAACTTTGCCTAAGTTCTTAATTTCAAACTCTAACTAAAGTTCAAATTTAGCGGACTGCTAATACTTGTTAAGTTATATAGAGCATACAATATTATCTTTCATGTTGTAAAGTGACGACCATTTCCTGATGAGTTTATGGGATTAGAAAAATTAAATTTGCGTAGTAAAACTATCAACTCAGCGATTATTGCTGCATTTTATGGACAACAATCAGATCATCCGAGTTGGAGGTCTGCTTCATCATATACGACTTAAAATAACATATTCTTTTATCCAATATTTTGACCTAAAACCTAACACCGACACGATTAAGCCATTTTAGTCAAGCTATTACCACCCATGAACAAAAATATCGGTGCAATTTGCAAAACCATTATGTCGCACAAACCATATTAACAAAACTATAAAATAAACGTCTTATGGTAAGACTATGTGGAAATGATGTTATGCACTTACAATTATGTATGAAGCAGCTATCGTAACATTTAAAATATAAAATTATACAACACAAACCAACAAGAACATTATAAGCTTATAGATGCTTTTATTTACCACCAAAATCTTATTTACCGCTTTTAATTTACTTTTAATTTATGATCAGTTTAAGTTTTATTTATCATAATAAAGTATTCTAATAATTTGAAAGCAGGAAGAAGATATCATTGGTTTTACTTCAATTGGTTTTAGAAAAAAAAACTCTAAATGATTTAATACTGAGTTACTGATAAGGATAGCTTTCATGTGCAGATGGTGAAGTATAACCAGTATAAATTTTTAATAAATTTTATTGGTATTTTTATCTTTATCAATATTTTCTAGAAGTTTTGTCCATCTATTGTTTTTTAAAAGTTGAAATTCTGTACTTATACGTTTATGTAATTCATTTACGATTGATTTTAGAAATGGGTCTCGGATTCGCTGGGATTGTCGCCAGGGCATATTTCTAAGCCGTGTTAATATTTTGGAGTAATTTAGCCTACGCTGCATACTATTATTTTGGGAATTCGAGTTTAACTGGAAATGACCTGGGAGGTGGTCAGAGCTTAAATTTGGAATAGATTTCATATTATCTAAAAATTGAGGGCAGTTTGTTAGGGCTATGTCAAGAGTGGAGCCATATTTCGAGTTGTGATTACAGTGAGTTGGAGAATTTGGAAATTGTATTGTAAATTTACTAACTAGCATTAGGTTGTAGAGAACGGAACCAGCTCTATTATTTTTAAACAGTTCCAATGGGGATATTTGGCATTTAAATCGCCCCCAATAATTAATGTTGACCTAAGTGAAGTTAGATATTCTATATCTGATTTAAATTTATTAAAAAAAAATGTGTAGTTCCACCTTTGAAATAAGCTGCTATTAGTTTAATCTTACCAAGGTTTGTGAAAATTTCAATTTCAATTGCCTCTGTAATTTACAGTTTAAAAAAGGCAGCAAACAATGTTTAATATTTCTCTTTACTAAGATCGCAACTCCCCCCTTTGCGCGACCTGATTTGAGGTTTAAATGTTTCCTAATTTTAACATTTTCTTGAATGAGTATATATTCTTTTAGTTTTGAGCAATCAAGTGCATTTGCTGCGTGATTTCCGGTGCAAAGACATCATTTAAGGTTGGCATCAGGTACCTTACAATTTGCTGTTATATGGTGCTCTCTACATTTAAGCACCGTAATGTATTACTGCAAAATGATGTACCATGGCCATACATGCCACATCTGCGACATTGTGTGGGCGATGTTCTTCTTGGAATGTGTATTCGAAAAGACACAATTACATGATTAATGCTTTTTACTGTTTGAAATATTTTCAATTTGATTTTTTTTGCGTCAAATTTTAACAGATATAGTCATTATATGGCCAATAGTTGTATATGGCCTTTTTTAGGAGATAATTCTATTATTTCCCTGATTTTAATACTTTTCAATGTGTATTCATTATTCGTGAGGCTCTGCTTAATTTCCTCAATGTTAATGCCTCTGGGTATGGCTTTTAAAATCACTTTAAGTAGCTTATCCGATGGAGAACGGTACGTAAAAAGTTCAGTTTTCTCGTTGTTTAGATGTTGTCGTATTTTTTTACAGTCTGTGACATTATTAAGAGTCACTTTTATCCCGATGCTGCATAGTTTTATTAAGAAATTGTTGATATTTAGATGGTTAAGGATAGCCTTAATTTTATCATTTGTTGTGTTTTGTATAATAATAGGTGGTACAATCACTTTTGTATTCTTGTTTTTGTTTTGTTCATAGAAGATAAATTCAATACCGTCTCCTTCGTCAGCAACTAAATCGATGAATGTGTTATTTGTTAGTGCACTAAAACTGGATGTAGTTATTTTTATTTTGTATATCTTTGATCAGATGATTATAATTTATCATTTGTTGTAGACAGGTTTTATCTTATTGTTTTATTTTATGATTTTAAAATGATAGCACTTTTAAGGTATTATCCGACGAGTTTAATAATTTAATTTTAGGCAAACAGTATATTTATTAGACAGTTCAGGCTAAATAATAGAATTATCACTAAACTATTTATTATTGATCACTTTTGATACTATGTAAATGCTGAACCAGTATATATTAGGAGGCGGCAAAAAAATTCACTAAACAACATTACAATAATAATAATTTTAACCAATTTTAAATTTAATACAGAAAATTTAATATATTCAATAGATTGTATTTTTTAATATGTATCTGCGAACGGTGGAAATATGCAGGCTACATAAAACAGCTTTAAGATGGCTTTGACAATGGCACTAAAATTTCCAATCGAAAATATTGCATCAGTTCTTTCAAAGTTTATATGTATAATATTCTATTTCAGTTCTTACGTAAACAATTTTTAATAAGAGAAAGTGCACGGACTTTAACTCAAAAGCTATTACGTGTGACACCCTAGGTGGAAAAAATAAAAATATTACGTTTGATTAAATTTGAAAATATTCGTTAAGTTAACTGAACGGAAATGTATTAAAAAAACAGATTAGAAACATGCTTAATTTAAGATAGGAATCTATCAAGTAAATAAACCACTTCAGTTTAAAAATTTTGAATTGTTCAGTAAGTTCATTGAATCATTTAATCACTCTAAAATTAAATATAAAAGCTGTTTCGTTAAATTTTTCAATGGTTAATTAAAATTGTTAAGTTACAATGATATTTCCAACTGCCATTTATAACCCTCCATAAACACGTTAAAATTTGTTATTCAAACTTATTGTTAGTGCGTGTTAAAACTTATCATGGTATTTTTAATGCCATGTATTTTATATTTTTAACAGTTATTATTTTTTAAGTAGTGGAAACTTTACCAGCTCCAATAATGTTTGGTATCTAAACTATGATTTTACATACCTTTATAACGAAATATACTTGAAAAGTAAAAAGTGATTTGGATTCATATTTCGTTAATTTACTTTCTAAAACTTGTAAGATGCATTTTTAATAGGTTTCGTTGAATATTCGTTAAGTTAATTTAGTACAATTTTATTACTTTTTATTTGTTTATTTTTAAAAAATGTTATAATCAAAATTTTAAAATTATTCTTTGATTCGTTAAACTTGGAAAGTTTCGTCAAGTTAACTTAACGAAAACAAATTAGTTTAATCATTGATTTAATTATGGTTTAAATTGCTAATTTTCTTTAAGTTATTTTCATTATGTTCGTTTTTAAATAGTTCTTGGTGGTTTAGCTCAAACAAAAAAAATGTAACGATATTATTATCACACTGATATAGATCTTCTACTCTAAAAAATTTCGTAACTATACATAATTACTTTGTTGACTCTACAATTGTTAATACATCTTAAATTAGGCCACTTGAGTAAAAGAGGTAAAAATCTATCAAATATTTGGCCTCGAATAGAACTAATTTACTTGAAATTAAAAATTGTTTCGATTAACAACTTTAGTTTACCTTTTAAGAACTTTTAATATTTCACTAAATACTAGTTAATTTATTTGAGTAAAATAGCTAAAATAGAAAAATATTTTTTTGGGTCGTTAAACTGTAAAAGTTTCGTTAAGTTAACTTAATAGAAACGTGTTAAAAAAATATGACCAAAAATAAGCATCCCACATGTGAGTCGTAGTGATCATTACAACACAAAAAAACTAGATCAAATTTTGATCAAAGTTGCGATTGAAACCATAAGCAAAAATTTTAGGACATATACTTTTTAACAAATTATACTAGTTTAAACCTGTCAAAATTTTAAAATATTTTAGACAATTAAAAAAATACAAAAAAATTTATAAAATGCATAATGGTTATCCTGCGAGATTGTTGACAATTTCGGAATATTAAAAATTTATAATATTTTGATAATTACCATTTTTGACATGTACCATATTAAAAATTAATGGAAAATTATAAAATTCTTGAATATTTCTGGACATTAAAAGTTCTAAAAATTATTTTAAGTTAAAAAATTCGTAAAATGGATGATGGTTATCAAGCCAAAAATCTAAAATATTATTCAAAATTAAAAATTTGCAAAATTTCATAGAATTAATGATGGTTTTCTTGTTAAAATTGTTTAATGTCTCGATATTTTAAAAATTTCCAAAAAATACATAAAACGTATAGTAGCTCTAAAACTGTCAAATATTTTGGAAAATTAAATAAATTAAAAAATTTCATAAAAAGCATGATGTTCGAGTTATTTTAGAAAATTTAACATTTTATCAAATGCATAATATATGATTGTTTTGTTAAAATTACCAAATAATTCGCAAAAAAAAAAGTTCCAAAAATTCACACCACTGTGCATTTAGTGGTGCTAGCATATTAAAATTAAAAAATTCCAAAAATTTAAAAAACGCATAGACAGAGACTAGTTTGTCGAAATTTTACAATATTTTACAATAATTTTACAACTTTTTGTTTCAAAAATTCATAAAGTTCATAATGATTGTAAGCCTGTCAAAATTATTTTATTAAGAACTTCAGGAAATTTAAAAATTCACAAAATACATGACGGTCTGCCAAAATTTTTCAGCAGTATTTCAAGTATTTCAGCAAATTCAAAGGTTCCCTAAAATCATAAAATGCATGATGAATTGTAATCGAAAATTGTAAAATATTTTGGAAAATTTTAAAAATACAAAAATTTATAAAATGTGTAATTTCGAGATTAAAAATTATTTTGAAATATTAAAAATTTCAAATTAATAAAAATATTAAAAATTGACTAAATGCATGACTATTGCTTTTCGACATTCTTGAATTTTGCGCATAGCTAGTTTAGCAATAACTTGAACATATTGGAAAATTACAGATGCTTAAAATTCATTAAATGCATAACTGTTCTTTAAAATTGATAACTATGTATTTCGAAAATTTTTTAAATTTCTTAAAATAATGGTCAAAATTTCGAATATTTCGTAATATTAAAAGTGCAAAAAACTCAATAAATGCTTGACGTTTTTCCTGTAAATATTGTAAAATATGTTAGAAAATTAAAATATACCAAAATTTCATAAAAATCATTATGGTTACCTGTCAAAACTGTAAAATATTACAAAACATTATTAAAAATTTATAAAATGTTAGTGTCAAAATCTTTTAAGAATTTTTTAAAGATCTATAGTTTCAACAATCCATAAAGTTAATAAAGGAAAGCTTGTCAAAATTGCTGAACTATTTGGAAAACTAAAAAATTGCCTTGTCAAAATACTCAAATTTTTAGAGCGATTAAATATTTCAAATATTGATAAAATATATGATAGTTAGTTAATCACACTTTTAAAATATGTTTAAATATAAGGTTGTTTCTAAAAATTCTAAAATATTTTGAGAATTTAAAAATTTTCAAAATTTTCAAAATTCATAAATGGGATAATGAATAGTTTTTCAAAATTTCCGAATATTTTGCAAAACTACCTTGCTTTATGGTTAATCGGTCCCATTTGGTAACTATTTAAATAAATTAAAAATGTTTTTGGATATTTGAGCTAATTGAATAATTCCAAAATTTTATATAAATTTTATATGGTAGGTAACCTTGTCAAAACTTTGAAACAATTTAAATAACTAAAAAAATTAAAGAATTCATAAAATGTATAATGGCTTATGGAAATTCTTAACTAGTTTTGGAAAATAAAGGTCTAAAATTTCATAAAGTGCATTATGGTTACCTTGTCAAAATTGTATAAAATTCAAAATTTTTTGGTTTCGAAACATTTTAAGTGTATTTTGGAAAATTAAAAGTTCCAAAAAAATTTTAAAATACACGATAAAGTATGTCTAAATTTTTAACTATTGCAATTGAATTAAATGTTTCCAAAATTCATAAAGTTCATAACCAGTAGGTTGTCAAAACTCTACCTTAATATTTTCTAAATTTCATAAAATGCATGATATGAATTTTACAAATTCATGTAAAATATTTCAGATAATTAAATAAATCCAAAAATGTTAAAAACAAAATAAGGCTAAATTCTCGATTATTTTGAAAAACTAAATGTGTCAAAATTTCACGAAATGTTTGATGGTTGTTAACAAAATTGTAATTTATTTCAAGAAATTTCAAAAATTCATAAAACGCATAGAGTCTATTTTTTTCAAAAACTCGCGAATATTTTGGAAAACTAAAAAAAGCAAAAATTTAGGAAATGCATGATAATTAACCTTGTCAACATTATACAATATTTTAACAAATATAAAAGTTTAAAAATTCACAAACTTTGTCAAGACAGTAAAATATAACGGAATTTAAAAAAAATTCTAAAGTTTAGAAAATGCGTAACTCGAATATATCGAAAAATTATGTCCAAATTGTAAAGTTTTTCGAAAAATTAAAAAGTTCAATAAATTCATGAAGTAACTAATATAGGTATATTATAGCTACTGTCACAATTTTCCACTATTTTGGAAAATTAAAAAAGCCTTTTGGCTTCACAAAATGCATGATGGTTAGTCTAAAAAATTTGTAAATTATTTTGGAAAATTTGAAAAGTTCGAACATTTCAAAAAATGTTTGATGGTTAACCTTGCAAAAATAGTTAAAATTTCGTAAAAGTTTTTAAATTTCATAAAGTGCGTAATGGAAAGCTTCCCAAAGTTCTCGAATATCTTAGAAAATCCATAAATGCTAAATATGCTTTAACTTTCAAGCCTGTAAAATCTGTTAAATATTTCCGAAAATTAAAAAAAATCTCTAATGTCAAAAAAAAAATGTCAAAAATTTAGAAAAATAATATGAAGGTTTGCTTGTTTAAATTTTTGAATATTTCAGAAACATCAAAGTTGAAAGTTTCAAAAATATATTAATATGCATGAGCCTATCAAAATTGAGCCTATTTTAAAAAATTTAAAACTTCTCAAAATTTTTAAAATGATTAACGTTTAGCTTCAAGTATTTTAGAAATGTGTAAAATTTACCGAATGAATGGTGGTTGAATTTTACCAGTAAAAATTTTTTATTGAAGCACGTGGTTCACGTTTCGTAAACAAATGAGTTTCAGGCAAATATTTTTCATGACTGGAATTAAAGAAGGCCATATTCTATTGTTTATGAATTCATATTCTATTGTTTTATATCAATCTAAGCAATTTATGATTTGTTTACAAAAAGCTTCAACTCAAACATTCAGTAAACTTTAGGGTGTACAGAAGATCTAGAGACATTATGTCACTTTTATTTATGAATTTCCGCCCCTCACAGCGGTTTAAAGATAATCTTTACGTAAATTAAATTAAATGACAAACTATTGTAGTGAGATTAAGATATTAGTTTGCAAATTATACTCTTCAGAGAATTTAAGTAAGTTATGTAGAAACCAAATTTGCAAAACCGACTAGAAGGCCACACGGAATAAAAAAAAACACTCTGCAAAGTGATAAAATCTCATAAAAACAATGAAGACGACACACAGTATCAAAAATTATGAAATTTTATAAAATGTTCACGAATTTTGTATAAACATATATATAGATACGAGTACGACATACATTTTTTTATATACAGCTTCATCTCTTGATATGTTACATTAAATTATTTGTAATGGAAATATATGGAATTACTGTTGAGTCTCGAACGAAAAAAAAAAACTCACAAATGACTATAATAATACTAGACTATACGTATACCGAAAAAAAAAAAAAAAAAACTTGCTCTGCTACTACAAGTTATAGTTTTTAAGAACTAAATGAATAGAAAAGAAGTAGAGCAGCAATGTGATATAAGAATTTAAGTTATGAAAGACGGCAAAAACAAAAATGGAACATAAAAAATTCTTCTATATAATTGAATTTTCCTAGTTTTTCCTGATGCTCGTTTATTTTTTTTTTTTTTGTTTAAATTTTTTGCTACTTTTCTTTTAGTTTGTTGTGGTTTAGAATTATCGTAAAGCTTTTTTGCAGTATATATGAGTTTTTATATAGAAATTTAAAAAATAATTGTTTTCTGTTACTTATTTTGGTTGCATGTATGTTACGTACGTATATACGAGTACACAAAAGTTATTATGATTACAAAAATATATATAAAAATAAAAATTGTATATGAGAAAAGCTCAGTTCTGTAATTTATTCGAAAAATGATGATATATCCTCTTATTGTATATATGGTACATATGGGTGATGGAAATTTACTTATTCGTATAAATATATTTCGCTATACGCCATTTATATATATGGATATATACATGGACCAAAATAATACGAAACGAGTTAATCTAAGAAAGCAACATCCCAAAAACGTCATACATATTAGAACACAAACTCAAAATGCTGTTACTATTCAGAAGGTAGAACTGCTACATTCTGTATTCTGGTTTATTCGGTTATATCATCTTGAAAAAAAAAATTAAAACAATAAAATACAAAAAATTTTAGAAGCTAAAAATATTTTATAAATTTTAAACTTATATAAATTTAACTCGACATTCAGACGGATAAAACAAACAACAACAAAAAATTATTTAAGACGGACAAAAAACTTTAATTCATTTTTATGATGGCATTAAATTTAATTTATTTTTAATACAAATAAGTTTATATAATGTAGAATTGTTGTTGTTGTTGTAACGAACAACTTTTTTTTTAGATTTGTACTGTGCTTGCTTTGCTTCACATTTTATAATACGTTAATAAGTTTTTGTTATACGGTTTGTTGTATAATAAAAAATTATTGAACTATATTATAGTTAAATGTGTCAGAATTCTAAGATGACAAACAAAATAAACGTTTATCGAATGAGTTGCATTTTGTCCAGTAAACCAGTTTTGTCAGTACTTTTTGCATCAAAAAAGTAAATACATAAATTCTTAATTATTGTTACGAATTTTTCGAGTCTCTCGATTTTGTAATTTCACGAACCAAAATATTGTAAACCATTATCAAATTTAAATGCCCAATTTTGAGTTAGTTTAGATCATCAGTTCAGATGACTTTTAGCACTCGCTTACTGGTTGCATAAAAAATTATTTTTGCTGCAAATTGGTTGCGCTTATATAAAAATACATTGTCATACTTTCAATAACACTAATAGTAAATTCTAATGGCAATTTCATTAGATATGTCTAGCACATCGATCAGTAATAACGGAAACGGATTCCCGTTAAATTATCATATCTATACTCGTTTGAAACATTGATTAATGAATTATATAATAAAAATCGCAATGATTCAAAAAATTGAAACCAAATTACCTTTATTGGGATTAAAGGTTACCAGATATAGTTTGACTCATTATAATCAATTTTCATTATATTCAATTAGGGAGGTATAGTAGTGACTTAATAGGGTAGGCAATGGCTATTGATAGCAACTAGTTGTGACTCATTCTACATTGTTGCATCTATGTAGGGTCTCCCAATCGTATCTAATATACCTCCAAGTGGTACCACCTGGGCAACGACTATTGTCAATGACTTCGGTCGGCTAAATATTAGATGCGAGTGTTTATAAATAAGAGGCGGGATATTAAGTCATGCAACTCGTCCTGATGATCAACCTATCTATGGACCCTTTCAAAAAGCCAAGTCCCGAACGGAGCCAGGTGACCTCTAGATGTATTTAGCCTTCGCGGTTCTCTGCAAGGATCAACATTCTTTTCTCTACTACTCGTGAGACTTAAATAGAATTTAAGAATAATAATATAGAAGCACTCTTAAAATGCCAGAAACTCCAAAAGAAGAGAATCAGAACTGTAGGCTTTGTTTCACTAAGGTTAGGAAAGGAGACACAAACACCGATACTACAGGTTCCTTCAAACTAACCTATTGCGTTAAAAGGAAATCATGGAAAGCTCTAAGAATTCCGTTGGTGAATAGGACGGATAACGCCACACTGGAGTCACAATGGAGTGGGGTACTAAAATGGTAGAACCGAAGCCACGAAGTTCATCCGGGAGCTCTCTATCCAAAAGATAGAGATCTTCAGATGAATCTGCAAAAGCCACTAAAAAGTTAAATTCGCAGGAAACTGCAATAAGATCTTTTAGCAAGGTTCTCAAGGGTCCTCTGATTGTAGCGGTTGTTGATAGAGCACAGGAGGATGGTAGCATCATTCTCGTTTATTGGAGGAAAGTGGAAAAGGCTCTTGTCTTCTTCCTGAAAATAATTCGAGAAAACTCTGTCAAGTTGACAGCTTGTGCTAACCAAAGGTCTCTGTACCAATATGATGTTGGGTAATCCTGAGTTGTCGACCAACAACTGGAAAATTGCCAGGGTGGAAGAGGCTAAAAATGATTACATGTAGTAACAAAAGAAGTAAAGGAGTCAAATCTGATTAATGAGCTATGATTCAGCAGAAGAATTGAATGCCTTCGTTAACAGGGAGTCCAATGCTTTCAATGAAACTATTTTAGGTTCGTGTCCTATTAGTAGGCCTAAATGCAAATCTCGTCCACCATGGTAGTAGAGAGAGCTACAAGTAACACGGCTGAAATGCAAGAAACTCTTAAAAATCGCGAAAAGAACAAAGGCTGGCGTGGACTGATAAAAAAGTCTTCAAATCATTTCAAAGCTTGGAGAATATTCTGTGATAACATTCAGGAGTCCTCTGAGGCAGATAGACTTCATTAGATTCTATCTACTTGTCTTGCCATTTCATGTTATCTACAACAACCGGATGGTATCTGGACTACAACGAGGGTGGATTCTCTGGAGCTCTACTGGAAACTCACTTCCCTAGATATTCCGAAACTCCCACTATTCTTCCTAAAACCAATAGGGCAACTGGTTTTGTTGGAAAAATTGGCAACAAGAGGAATATCTTCCAAACAAATGGTTTGTAGTAAAGGTCATTTTTATACCTAAGGCAGGAAAAAGCTCTCATTGCGACCCAAAAGACCGAAAGCCCATTAGCTGATCTTCGTACTTCTTGAATTTGGTGCACAACCTTTTGTGATATAGAAAGAGTCTTTCTGTGTCAAACCAGAGGCAATCATGCAGGCACTTTCAGACTTGGGGCTGGATGTGTCACTCGAATGCTAAATTGATCAAATGCTCAGGGATAGGGTTATTTTGGCTAATTTTGGTGAGGCATCCGTCCGGAAATTTGTGAGTAGAAGTACACCAAAGGGTGGTGTTTTATCTCCACTTCTTTGGAACTTGATTATAAATGACCTGTTACTAAACCTAAAAGGATTTGTCTTTAAAGTGGTCGCTTATGCAAATGATGTTGTCAGTAGAGCATTCGGAAAATATCCTAGCACCCTCAGAGATCTTATGCAAAATGCTTTTGGTATCCTTATCAAATAGACCAATAGGTGCAGTCTTAGTGTTAATCCTCTTAAAACTGAATTGGTCCTTTTTTAGGAAGTAAACTTCCGTTTTTCAACCTATCTACTCTTAATGGAGTTGGCTTGAATATCACAGATAAAATACACTTCCTAGATGTTATTGTGGACAGCAAACTAAGACGGAAACCTAATATATTGGTAAGGGTAAACAAAGCTGTATACAATAGCGTTATACTCCTGTAAAAATTCCATTGAGAAAGGATGAGGTCTAAAGTCTAAAGTCTAAAGTCTAAAGTCTAAAGTCTAAAGTCTAAAGTCTAAAGTCTAAAGTCTAAAGTCTAAAGTCTAAAGTCTAAAGTCTAAAGTCTAAAGTCTAAAGTCTAAAGTCTAAAGTCTAAAGTCTAAAGTCTAAAGTCTAAAGTCTAAAGTCTAAAGTCTAAAGTCTAAAGTCTAAAGTCTAAAGTCTAAAGTCTAAAGTCTAAAGTCTAAAGTCTAAAGTCTAAAGTCTAAAGTCTAAAGTCTAAAGTCTAAAGTCTAAAGTCTAAAGTCGAAAGTCTAAAGTCTAAAGTCGAAAGTCGAAAGTCTAAAGTCGAAAGTCTAAAGTCTAAAGTCTAAAGTCTAAAGTCTAAAGTCTAAAGTCTAAAGTCTAAAGTCTAAAGTCTAAAGTCTAAAGTCTAAAGTCTAAAGTCTAAAGTCTAAAGTCTAAAGTCTAAAGTCTAAAGTCTAAAGTCTAAAGTCTAAAGTCTAAAGTCTAAAGTCTAAAGTCTAAAGTCTAAAGTCTAAAGTCTAAAGTCTAAAGTATAATGTCTAATGTCTAAAGTCTAAAGTCTAAAGTCTAAAGTCTAAAGTCTAAAGTCTAAAGTCTAAAGTCTAAAGTCTAAAGTCTAAAGTCTAAAGTCTAAAGTCTAAAGTCTAAAGTCTAAAGTCTAAAGTCTAAAGTCTAAAGTCTAAAGTCTAAAGTCTAAAGTCTAAAGTCTAAAGTCTAAAGTCTAAAGTCTAAAGTCTAAAGTCTAAAGTCTAAAGTCTAAAGTCTAAAGTCTAAAGTCTAAAGTCTAAAGTCTAAAGTCTAAAGTCTAAAGTCTAAAGTCTAAAGTCTAAAGTCTAAAGTCTAAAGTCTAAAGTCTAAAGTCTAAAGTCTAAAGTCTAAAGTCTAAAGTCTAAAGTCTAAAGTCTAAAGTCTAAAGTCTAAAGTCTAAAGTCTAAAGTCTAAAGTCTAAAGTCTAAAGTCTAAAGTCTAAAGTCTAAAGTCTAAAGTCTAAAGTCTAAAGTCTAAAGTCTAAAGTCTAAAGTCTAAAGTCTAAAGTCTAAAGTCTAAAGTCTAAAGTCTAAAGTCTAAAGTCTAAAGTCTAAAGTCTAAAGTCTAAAGTCTAAAGTCTAAAGTCTAAAGTCTAAAGTCTAAAGTCTAAAGTCTAAAGTCTAAAGTCTAAAGTCTAAAGTCTAAAGTCTAAAGTCTAAAGTCTAAAGTCTAAAGTCTAAAGTCTAAAGTCTAAAGTCTAAAGTCTAAAGTCTAAAGTCTAAAGTCTAAAGTCTAAAGTCTAAAGTCTAAAGTCTAAAGTCTAAAGTCTAAAGTCTAAAGTCTAAAGTCTAAAGTCTAAAGTCTAAAGTCTAAAGTCTAAAGTCTAAAGTCTAAAGTCTAAAGTCTAAAGTCTAAAGTCTAAAGTCTAAAGTCTAAAGTCTAAAGTCTAAAGTCTAAAGTCTAAAGTCTAAAGTCTAAAGTCTAAAGTCTAAAGTCAAAAGTCTAAAGTCTAAAGTCTAAAGTCTAAAGTCTAAAGTCTAAAGTCTAAAGTCTAAAGTCTAAAGTCTAAAGTCTAAAGTCTAAAGTCGAAAGTCGAAAGTCTAAAGTCTAAAGTCTAAAGTCTAAAGTCTAAAGTCTAAAGTCTAAAGTCTAAAGTCTAAAGTCTAAAGTCTAAAGTCTAAAGTCTAAAGTCTAAAGTCTAAAGTCTAAAGTCTAAAGTCTAAAGTCTAAAGTCTAAAGTCTAAAGTCTAAAGTCTAAAGTCTAAAGTCTAAAGTCTAAAGTCTAAAGTCTAAAGTCTAAAGTCTAAAGTCTAAAGTCTAAAGTCTAAAGTCTAAAGTCTAAAGTCTAAAGTCTAAAGTCTAAAGTCTAAAGTCTAAAGTCTAAAGTCTAAAGTCTAAAGTCTAAAGTCTAAAGTCTAAAGTCTAAAGTCTAAAGTCTAAAGTCTAAAGTCTAAAGTCTAAAGTCTAAAGTCTAAAGTCTAAAGTCTAAAGTCTAAAGTCTAAAGTCTAAAGTCTAAAGTCTAAAGTCTAAAGTCTAAAGTCTAAAGTCTAAAGTCTAAAGTCTAAAGTCTAAAGTCTAAAGTCTAAAGTCTAAAGTCTAAAGTCTAAAGTCTAAAGTCTAAAGTCTAAAGTCTAAAGTCTAAAGTCTAAAGTCTAAAGTCTAAAGTCTAAAGTCTAAAGTCTAAAGTCTAAAGTCTAAAGTCTAAAGTCTAAAGTCTAAAGTCTAAAGTCTAAAGTCTAAAGTCTAAAGTCTAAAGTCTAAAGTCTAAAGTCTAAAGTCTAAAGTCTAAAGTCTAAAGTCTAAAGTCTAAAGTCTAAAGTCTAAAGTCTAAAGTCTAAAGTCTAAAGTCTAAAGTCTAAAGTCTAAAGTCTAAAGTCTAAAGTCTAAAGTCTAAAGTCTAAAGTCTAAAGTCTAAAGTCTAAAGTCTAAAGTCTAAAGTCTAAAGTCTAAAGTCTAAAGTCTAAAGTCTAAAGTCTAAAGTCTAAAGTCTAAAGTCTAAAGTCTAAAGTCTAAAGTCTAAAGTCTAAAGTCTAAAGTCTAAAGTCTAAAGTCTAAAGTCTAAAGTCTAAAGTCTAAAGTCTAAAGTCTAAAGTCTAAAGTCTAAAGTCTTAAGTCTAAAGTCTAAAGTCTAAAGTCTAAAGTCTAAAGTCTAAAGTCTAAAGTCTAAAGTCTAAAGTCTAAAGTCTAAAGTCTAAAGTCTAAAGTCTAAAGTCTAAAGTCTAAAGTCTAAAGTCTAAAGTCTAAAGTCTAAAGTCTAAAGTCTAAAGTCTAAAGTCTAAAGTCTAAAGTCTAAAGTCTAAAGTCTAAAGTCTAAAGTCTAAAGTCTAAAGTCTAAAGTCTAAAGTCTAAAGTCTAAAGTCTAAAGTCTAAAGTCTAAAGTCTAAAGTCTAAAGTCTAAAGTCTAAAGTCTAAAGTCTAAAGTCTAAAGTCTAAAGTCTAAAGTCTAAAGTCTAAAGTCTAAAGTCTAAAGTCTAAAGTCTAAAGTCTAAAGTCTAAAGTCTAAAGTCTAAAGTCTAAAGTCTAAAGTCTAAAGTCTAAAGTCTAAAGTCTAAAGTCTAAAGTCTAAAGTCTAAAGTCTAAAGTCTAAAGTCTAAAGTCTAAAGTCTAAAGTCTAAAGTCTAAAGTCTAAAGTCTAAAGTCTAAAGTCTAAAGTCTAAAGTCTAAAGTCTAAAGTCTAAAGTCTAAAGTCTAAAGTCTAAAGTCTAAAGTCTAAAGTCTAAAGTCTAAAGTCTAAAGTCTAAAGTCTAAAGTCTAAAGTCTAAAGTCTAAAGTCTAAAGTCTAAAGTCTAAAGTCTAAAGTCTAAAGTCTAAAGTCTAAAGTCTAAAGTCTAAAGTCTAAAGTCTAAAGTCTAAAGTCTAAAGTCTAAAGTCTAAAGTCTAAAGTCTAAAGTCTAAAGTCTAAAGTCTAAAGTCTAAAGTCTAAAGTCTAAAGTCTAAAGTCTAAAGTCTAAAGTCTAAAGTCTAAAGTCTAAAGTCTAAAGTCTAAAGTCTAAAGTCTAAAGTCTAAAGTCTAAAGTCTAAAGTCTAAAGTCTAAAGTCTAAAGTCTAAAGTCTAAAGTCTAAAGTCTAAAGTCTAAAGTCTAAAGTCTAAAGTCTAATGTCTAAAGTCTAAAGTCTAAAGTCTAAAGTCTAAAGTCTAAAGTCTAAAGTCTAAAGTCTTAAGTCTTAAGTCTAAAGTCTAAAGTCTAAAGTCTAAAGTCTAAAGTCTAAAGTCTAAAGTCTAAAGTCTAAAGTCTAAAGTCTAAAGTCTAAAGTCTAAAGTCTAAAGTCTAAAGTCTAAAGTCTAAAGTCTAAAGTCTAAAGTCTAAAGTCTAAAGTCTAAAGTCTAAAGTCTAAAGTCTAAAGTCTAAAGTCTAAAGTCTAAAGTCTAAAGTCTAAAGTCTAAAGTCTAAAGTCTAAAGTCTAAAGTCTAAAGTCTAAAGTCTAAAGTCTAAAGTCTAAAGTCTAAAGTCTAAAGTCTAAAGTCTAAAGTCTAAAGTCTAAAGTCTAAAGTCTAAAGTCTAAAGTCTAAAGTCTAAAGTCTAAAGTCTAAAGTCTAAAGTCTAAAGTCTAAAGTCTAAAGTCTAAAGTCTAAAGTCTAAAGTCTAAAGTCTAAAGTCTAAAGTCTAAAGTCTAAAGTCTAAAGTCTAAAGTCTAAAGTCTAAAGTCTAAAGTCTAAAGTCTAAAGTCTAAAGTCTAAAGTCTAAAGTCTAAAGTCTAAAGTCTAAAGTCTAAAGTCTAAAGTCTAAAGTCTAAAGTCTAAAGTCTAAAGTCTAAAGTCTAAAGTCTAAAGTCTAAAGTCTAAAGTCTAATGTCTAATGTCTAAAGTCTAAAGTCTAAAGTCTAAAGTCTAAAGTCTAAAGTCTAAAGTCTAAAGTCTTAAGTCTAAAGTCTAAAGTCTAAAGTCTAAAGTCTAAAGTCTAAAGTCTAAAGTCTAAAGTCTAAAGTCTAAAGTCTAAAGTCTAAAGTCTAAAGTCTAAAGTCTAAAGTCTAAAGTCTAAAGTCTAAAGTCTAAAGTCTAAAGTCTAAAGTCTAAAGTCTAAAGTCTAAAGTCTAAAGTCTAAAGTCTAAAGTCTAAAGTCTAAAGTCTAAAGTCTAAAGTCTAAAGTCTAAAGTCTAAAGTCTAAAGTCTAAAGTCTAAAGTCTAAAGTCTAAAGTCTAAAGTCTAAAGTCTAAAGTCTAAAGTCTAAAGTCTAAAGTCTAAAGTCTAAAGTCTAAAGTCAAAAGCTCAATTTTAAAAGTTATAATTTAAAATACATAAATTTCATAGCCACAACTGCTATACAAAGCAACGTATCTGTTCAGTTAAGTTCTTTAATTGTTAGTCTGATTGGTTTTTGGCATTCTTTTTTTTTTGTTTTCTCTTCGAATGTCGAATCCGAAACCGAATATCAAATCCATATCTTGGAGCAAAGATTCGTTGAATCGAAATCCAAAGGGTTTGATTTCAGAAACTCTACCGGATATTTATTTGCTCTTGTTGAGGTCGCAGAAATACAGGTTCACTTTGAATATCCACCTGCGCATTGCATTACTTCAGCCAGCCTATTCTGACATGGACGATGATTCGGTTAATAGATTTTGCACTGCAACATCGGTTCATAGTTGTGTTCATCGTCATCACTAATCGTAATCAAGTAATTTATAGCAATTACACAAAGTACTCGCATGAAAATCATCTTTAAATTCACTTACTTGACACAAAAACACCGAAATTCACGGTTTTATAGAAATAACATCTGCAATAAAATGTGCGCAATATGTCGTAAAAATTATTACTTATTCCCTCACTAAAATAAAACCACCTGTCGTTAGTATCTTTGAAAGGTCTTTTTTTTTGTCTCAATTTTCAAATAACTGGATACTAATCGAGCAAAACTCACGTAAAAATGCCACACCATATATTCTTTAAAAAATTCACAAGTTGAAAAATCGTAAAAATGCTGTAATTGAAGCTTTACAAGAAACTTAATCAGTAAGTGCAAAAAAGCTACTACTTATATCTCCTGTGATAAATCTAAATAATCTGCCAAACAATGAACTTTAATTAATTGTTAAATTATAAGGAATTGTATTTACTATATAACTATTAAGATGATATTTAACTATAAACAAATTATTATAAATTTCATAAAAATTATTTTGCTCCCCTATTTAACTCATACGAACTTAATATACAAAGGTAATAATTACAAATATATCCATGCATGAATTAAAAAATTTTCAAAAATAATCGGAAATTACCGGAACAATATTTATATTTATTTTAATTTAATTAATTTGAATAAATTATGAAATTATTACGAACCTAAAATAAACTGAAAACGAGTATTATCCATACGCAAATTATTTTTATAATTTTTATTTTTTTGCAATATTAAATAATTAATTTAAAAAAAAAACAGGAATCATTAATTAATGGTTTTATTATTTACTTAAAATATGAACTTCCTGATAAAAACAATATTTATAAAATTAATATCAATATATGTATTATAAGCAAGCATAAATTTGGATTTTTTGTTCACACCAAAAGTATCAAACAGATCTTCTTAAAAAAAATACCTCTTTAAATAATAACTTCCCGTAAGTCTCATATTTCTCAGAAAAGTTGCAGAACTAATATTATGTACAGTTCTAAAATTTGTTAATTTATATTTTGTGAAAATAAAATTTTCTATTATTATTTACCACGAAATTAACATTTTTTCTATATACCAACTTAACACGTATTTAAAACAATTAAAGTCGGAAAAAGCTCATAACAATAATATTTCTGTTTTGTGTTTTACTTAATAAAAAAAAAAATTAAATTAAGTAAAAAAAAAAAAACAAAACGCTAATTAAATTTTCGGCATATTGTTATTGCGTATTGTTTAAATTTTCTTTATTTATGAAAGATTTTCCTTTTTCACTCTTGTATATTAAGAATCTGTATATTATAAAATTTGGGCGGAATACTAATTTCTTGTTTTTAATAATAATACTAACAATAATTGTACACAACAATATACACTTCACATTTATAAATAAATTTAATTATTGTATAATTTCAGTGTACAAATTCATTTTAAATTCACCTCATTTACAAGTTAATTAAAAATGTAAATTGCACTGCATTGCCGTCGTCAGCTTGTTACAATTCAGCAAATGTTTTGTATTTATACAATAATTTGAGGTTAGTATAATTTCGTTGTTTAGAGTCTTTGGAATTGAGTAACTAAATAGTGGCCGTCATTCGTTGCATCATACAAATGTGGTTTAGTAAGCAGATAGTTTTAATATTCTGGCGACAGAGCAATGATGGGATATTTTACCACCAAAACCTAGTACATGCAGTTCTCATTTACGACCCTCGCTACCAACTATTACTGGTAACGGTTGTGAGATGTATTATTATCAGTGAATTAGGACAAATGATACAACAAAAAAGGAATTTATACCTTTAGTGATAAATCAGCAGAGATGCTGATGTCCATCCTTTGGAGGTCTATTAAAGCGTTACAATAAAACCATACAAAACATTGTGAAAGGATAAGGCCTACGAATTTAGAGAACAGTGGCTTCCAAGAAAACAAGATAAAACATATAAAAACCTATTCACAGATCGCACAATAACGCGATTCGGCAATTCTTCAAAAGGTTCCAAAATGTACAGAATTCGGCTGGGAAACCAGAAAAAAGCATTAAAGCTCTAAAAAGAGTCTTAAATAATCAAAACCAAGGTATTAATCAATCGTCATGACCTGAATGCAAAGTTCACGTATTTGCAAAAACACAATGCCCTATGTAATAGAGTGGCAACAGCGAGGACTTCCTCACACATTAGTTTTAATTTGGTAGAAAAAAGACCAGATGAAGTTGACAATAAGATTTCTGCGGAAATACTAGATGAAGATGTTGATCCTGAATTATTTCACATTGTACATGATTCATGGCCTTTGTGATGCCTGCAACAGCAATTCGTCTCACATGGATAATGGTAAATACATAAAGCGTTATCCAACGGATTTAATATCAAATAATAATTGAAAATGATGAAGATCCGTTTTATCATAGACGGTCTACAGATGACAAGTAAATAGATAGCAGATACGTTAAACCATATATTTATCGTTACTTTCCAAGACATATAAAGCGCATATTAATGTCGAATATTGTCACTCTGTAAAATTGAACCAACACATATTATGTATATACAGGGTGGCTGAGACCAAATGTTACTGACTTCACTCTGCTGTCATTTGTGTAGTTGTCATTTTCGCGCGTCAATTTTCTGACAGATTGAAGTTTGGTTAGTTGTTTACATGTGGTCAACAAATAATCGTTCTAAATTAATATCTTAATAAACAAATAGAAATGGAACTCAAACGTAATAGTGTAATTGCACTGTATTTGAGTGGAAATTCACAAACAGCAATAGTTCGTCAGCTCCAGCATTTGAATGTGGATAAAATATTTGTGTATCGAACCATAACTCGATACAACAGCAACATCAAAAGACATGATACGAAAGGTGAAGAAACGAATCCAACGAAATCTTGGTCAAAGTGCCAATCAATTAGCCGCACATCTACATGTTTCACGATACAGCATTCAAGCCATATTGAAAAATGAACTACACTTGAAGCCCTACAAGATACAAAAAGTTCAAGATCTTACGGAGGCACAAAAAAAGTTAGGCTTGAAAGAACACGAGCATTGAAGGCCTTGGCCGAACGTGATAAGATTCCAAAAATTGTCTTTCCTGATGAGAAAATTTTCACCATTCAACAGTTTGTAAATAAACATAACGATAATTTGGACACAAGAGTTGCCATGCGCAAGCAATCGCCAGCTTATGTTATGGTTTGGGCTGCAGTTACTGCAGATGGACGCACTCCTCTGGTTTTCATCGAAGATAGATTCAAGGTAAACCAAGAGGTATACCGCCAAAAGATCCTAAACGATGCTTTGCTACCTTGGGGACGTAAATATTTTGGTACGAACCGTTGGACATTCCAACAGGACCCGGCACCGTCACACAAAACTCGAGCGACACAGCAATTTTTACATAATTGCGTTCCGCGGCTGATTTCGTCGAAAAAATGGCCACCATATTCACCAAACTTGAATCCCATTGATTTCTCCATATGGTCCATTTTGGAGAGTAAGGTGTCCACTAAAAAATACGAAAGTGTTGATACATTGAAGTCAGCTCTTGTTCGAGAATGGAATAAAATTCCGCAAGCCCACGTTCGGTCAGCATGCAATGCTTTCTATGGAAGACTGAATCAAATAATCAGAGCCAAAGGAGGTCATATCGAGCAGTAACATGTTTTTCATAAAATGTAATATCTTTTCAACATATTCCACGAAATTTCAATAAAAAATAATCAAAATTAAAAAAATTACAGGGTTTTCATTTGGTAACACTTGGTCTCAGCCACCCTGTATATCCACAAAGTAGCAATATGGCTTTTTTGCAGTTCAAGGTGTGAACGAAAATGACGTCGTAATACCTTATCAAATGGGCAGATATATGTACTTCATAGAGCAAAATTTATAACAATGAGCAGCCACCAAAAACCATATAAACTAAATTCTTTTAATTGTGCCATGAAAACACAGATGGCGGCCGATTTGTAAATTTATAATAAATGCAGAAGTTCCCACTTATTTCACATAGAACGTATCAAGAAAAACTGGAAGTCACGCAAACGAGGTAATTAATGTTCATCCTGGCATATTTTCTTCAAACGGTTAAAAAAAACTACATACAGTTCATCCTAAACAACCAGTTACTTGAAATTGGTAATGGAACTGTGAGATTCTCGTTATGAATGTCAAACTCATGTGAGGTCAAAACACTATTCGAAAAACAATTTAATTCTAAATGTTTTTCCAAATCTTCGTCAATATAAAAAAAAACCAAAGAGCTATTTTAGCAGTTAAACATGTTAATGTTAATGCCATCAATTTTAAAATACAAAATATGCTGAATACAAAAATGCATTAATTTAAATCGATTGATGCAGTAGTTGATGAAAATGAAACTGTTAATATTTCCACCGAGTTTTTAAATTTATTAGACATTCCAGGAATACCATCACATATACTGCAATTAAATCTTAGCTCTCCTATTATATTGCTATGAAATCTAAACGTGGCAAAGCTCTGCCACAGCACCAGATTAGTAGATAAAAAATGTATGGGTAATATCATTGAGGCAACCATAATACCAATAATCCCAAACTATGCTCCGATTCAGTTCAAACTACTGCAATTACCGATTCGTTTTAAAATTATTTAAAATTTATTCCATCCTTATGAAACTTGCGTTAATTAAAATTAAACTTGATGCCAAGAAAAAAAACAGTAAATGTCAAAAAACAAATCATCGAATCCACTAGCAAAAATCCAAACTACTATTCCGATAAATCACAAGTACCAAACGAACGATCAAATCACTTCCCTATAGGCCCCTTTTATATATTTCTTTTTCTTTAAATTCTCTCAGCCTTACCCGGTCAAGCTTATTGCCAGACTGCTTCTTTACGGTCTCCTTACCCTCTCGTCCATTTTCTACATCTCTATACCTCCAACCTATATATAAACCAACCTTACAGCTCGGTCAATCTGAGCATAATCTCACCTTCAATGTTCTAGTAGCTCAACTCTGTTCTTTTAACAATAAGGCCCTTCGCTGCACTTTTGATACCAATATTTATTAAATGCATAATCACAACACAATAATAACAAAAAAATACTAATATTTAATAATCAAAATGAACTTCGTAAAAATCAAAATGAACTTCGTAATGTAGCGTTAAAATAAATATTTAACTATCTTCCTTCGTGTGGTCATCCTGATCTGTCTCAATCACCAACCTGCAATAATTACCGTCATTATCTTCATTATTTACATCGCCCTCATTTCTGCTATATAATTTCAGCATCTCTGTAGTGACTATTCCTAAAAAGGGAAGTCGCCCTGATTGCATGCCTTATATTTCTGATCCTAAATACTCATCATTTTCTAAAACTTTCTTAACCATATACGGTCCCTTAAACTTCCCGTATAACTTACTCTATCTACCTACTACTTTTCTTCCCTTTAACCATACTAGATCTCCTTCCTTAAATTTTCTTTCCTTAACAACTCCCCTGTTGTAATGCTCTTTATTATAACTTGGTCTCGTATCTATACTATGCTTTGCCACTTTTCTTGTTTCTTTCAATGATATATAAGACCTATCTATCTAGTCAATCAAATCCTCTGTCTCAAATTTTTGTCCAAATCTCTGATCTACCCACCATACTACCCACCATATTGTTAAGCTCAAATTCTGCATATTTTAATAATTTATACCAGTCTACTTCTTCCATATTCGCTAATTTTGCTATAATATCATTGTTCTAATGAACCTTTCAAATTGCCCGTTTGCTCTGAAACATGCTACCGCTATTTCTACATGTTTTACCTAATTCGTTTTTTCATATTTATTAAAATCATCTGAGGAAAAAGCTATACTCCTATCTAAAATCACTCTTCAGGGATACCCATACGCCTTTCTTTACTCTTCCATTGCCTTTATCGCTTCCTTAGTACCTGTTAACCTCGCCGGAAATAATCTAACAGATTTCGTAAACGCATCTATCACTGACATTATATTATATATATGCTGATACTCCTTTCTAGTCTTCTCTAACGGACTTAAGTATGGTCTTAATAAACTGTAACAAAAAGAATCGGCACCTTTCATATATAATATGAAAGTTTGTTCGTTATGCCCCAATTTCTCATTGAAGCTCAAACATGGTAGACATCCTCCTATATGCTCCTTTAATATAATGCCTTCATGTTATTAAAATAAAAATTTCCTCTTCCATATGTCACATCCCAACATGCATCTTATATACCAAACTCCTTATCATATTCTCCGGTATATCACTAATTGCAATCGAGTGCCTTCTTTTTACAAACAATGCTATCCCTTACTTCATAACCTTTCTTTTTCCCTATAGTGATACCTGTTCTTTTATCCTTAATATATCTTGTTTTTTGTGTTTTAACCCTGCAATGTTTTCTCGGGCCAAAACTCTCCTAAATCTTTCGCAGTTAATTTTTAACGACCTTCCTAACGTCCTCCCGACACCAGCCGAATCGAGGATGCATGAATACAGGTTCGATTTTAAATGCATCTGCACATTGCATTGCTCCAGCCACCCTGTACTGACATGGACGATGGTTCGGCCAATGGATTCTGCACTCCAACAGGCGGTCAAAGTTGTTATCATCGTCATCACCGATCGTAATTAGGTGATGAAAAATCCATTTTGCAACCCTGTCCCGTAGGGATTCAAACCCGGGACTTCCCGTCCTAAACACCGCAGCTTTAACCAATGTGCCAATTGCTCGGTCTTAATATATCTTACCGTCCCTTAACTGCACTATCATCAATTTCACCTTCCACACTGCTACATATTCTTTTTTTTCTTAATCTTCCAAATCAACCTCTTCTACTACTTCATCTACGAGTAGGAACCACATATTTATCCTACTTAACGTATTTGCATGTTTCATTCTCTCTTCTTTACTATGTTCTATTAGAAAATCAAACTAGTTCAACCATAATGCCCACCTCTCTATCTTTGGAATGATATCCCTTTTAGCTAAAGTCATCTGTATAGTACTACAATCTGTTACTAATTTAAATTTTAACCCAAATAAATATGCTCTAAATCTTTGCAATACTACCGCAAATGTCTCTAACTCCAAACTATGCAATTTTTGTTCTGCCACCGTAGTTTTTTACTTTAGTACGATACCGGGTACATTTTAATATCCCTCTTTCTTTTTTAAAATTAAATCGCTCCAAACCCTTCTGCTGATGCGTCTGTATGCAACTCTGTTTTTGCTTTATGCGAAAATATTCTTAACACTGGCTACTCTACTAATTTGTCTCTCAGTATACATAACGCCTCTTACTTGTTCTTTTTCCCATAGAAACTTATTATTTTTCATTACCATCAAAATGGGCGCTAACAAATCCTTAAAATTAAAAATTAAATTAGCAAATCCAAAAGGCACGTTTTTATACTCGAAATATTCTTGTGGCGTCATAAAAGCAGAAATCTCTAAATCTACATGATAAAACGCACTCTTTAAACCTACAAATTCGTTTAACCTTCGATAATCAATGCAGATTCATCCATCGTCCGTCCTTCTTTATTACCAATACTATCCTGCTGGATAGGAACTGGATAACTGATTCACATCTCCAAACTACCTCCCCCTTAATAATTCCTTCATATCTTTCTTAACTGCTTCTTGTTCCATCATACTCATTCGTCAAGATTTCAAATATACTACCTTATTCTCTTTTAGTGTAATCTCCACTTTGTACTTTAATGATGCCCGACCTTATTATTTCCGTTTACGTAATTCCTTACACAAATCTCCTTTATATTTTCCTTCTCGAATATCCAGCTGTTTCCTTTCTTCTTCGTCCTTCCATCTCACTTTTTTCCCTTTACCCATCTTTTCTATTTGTACTACTTTCTGAACTTCTCTGTAATTCAACGTGCCTCTCCCCATTACTGTGTAAAAATCCCAACCTAATATAAGATCATTGATCCACTAAATTTTCGTTTATTCCTTAATTTTTCTTATATCTTTCCCAATTTATTGGCTTAGTCGCACTTACCGTACTTCTAATATTTAAATTCCGTTTAGAATCAAACGAGGTCTTCTTGTTTCTGCCTCCGCAGTCAACTCGCTTCTCTCATCCACCTGCAAACTGTGTTCACTTATTACGTTTAACGCTCCTACTTCTCGATTACTACCTATCATAGTGCAGTCCACTTGCACGTGTCCTCTTCCTTAATATCTGTAGCAAATTAGGTGGCTTCTATCCGTTCATCTTCTATCCGATCGATTTTTTTCTGTTACTACATACTCTGATTATGCGTGAATCCTCCTCCTTGACATCTGTTTTTGGTTTGCCCTTTGCATGTTCTCGCCAAATGACCTATATTTCCACATACATAGTACTTCATCGTTGCTCGGTCTAAATCTGATTAACCTTTCAGTTCTCAATACTTCTTAGCCCCGACATACTTTTTTGGCCCACCGCACTCTTTCCCACAGCACATTTCTTGTTACTATACTGTCCCTAAATTTATTCCCGATTGCAATAGCTCATCATTACTACCTTTAGCAATTGCTCTTGTTAAATCGTGTTCGTCGATTTTCTCATGCATTCCACTTCCAAAAAGTAATTTACTAATCACTGGTCCCTTTTCCACACGATTTCAGTCACGTCTATCATTATAATATCCCACATTGTTTTTTTTTTTGGCCATGAAGTCCCTCTTCATTTCTTCTTTAAGATGACTTCATGCCATCCTTTGTTCTTGTCGTCCATTAAACTACTTCATAGCGCTCCCCTCCCATTTTAATCTTATGCTGCTAACATTGTTGTTTCATCCCATTCGTAAATTTCCATCAGGTCCTTCACTGCTCCAATCCAGTCCTGCACCATCATTCCTTCATTACTATCCGGGTTGAATGTATGGAGCATTCATGCTACGTCCCCTAATTGGTCAATTTAACCCTTAATGTCCCCTTCAATTCTTTAATTATATTTTATTCATCTCAAGCATCCATTTTATATTCCCGCTGTCTTCTAGCCTCTAAACTGTCCCTTCCCTTATCTGCCAATTTAATTAATATTTTTTTCATAATGCTCCTTGTATTTCTCCAACGCTTGCTCTAAATTGTGTATAACATCCTCTACTTTTTTTTAAAATTATGTACCAACATTTATTAAATTTAAGACTCGCCGTAATATTCTTAATTTATTTATAATTAATTATAATTATGCGTACCCCACATCTGAACTGTAGGCCTCGGTTATATATTTCTTTATTTCTTATTTAAATGCTCGTTTAGCCTTACTCGCATTTACCACGAACGAAACCATACTTTAAACTTATCTTTAAAATTAATATTTTGGTAAGATTTAAGTGTTTGCAATACATACTATTCCTTATTTGAAACATTTAAAATAATTACAAGCCAAATACACATTCATTTGCCAAATTTTTCAAAGCATTCTAGAATTTTTACTGTTAAAACAAAATTAATTTTTATTTTAAGGCCTACCTAAATAAATTCGAACGACCAAAAAAATTTAAATAAAAAATTGATGTTGGTCAAATTATACTTGTGCGTTATGTATCAAATGTATAACAAATTAGCTGTTGTAAAGTTTTCGAACATATTTGTATAGGTGCATTAATGAAATAGAACTACAAAACAGAACGAGAGACATAAAAAAGCACGATGAAATCACGAATGTAATTTTTGCTTTGTCATTGTTTAAGCCGATCGACAACATCGGACAAGTAGTTAAAGTAAAGCCTACTGTATTTACACAACAAATTTAAAATAAATTTGCGCACAAAATATAAAAAAAATTAAGTTTTGTTTATAAGTAATTAAGTAGTGTATAGTGAACAATTTTTTGTAAGCTTAGTATAGTGTTAGTTTAAGTGTAGTGAAATTAAAATGAGTTTTAAATTTTTAACACTAACGAACGGATTTGAATAGATTTGTTTTATGTGTTGTATGTATGCGTTATTTCGGCTTTGTTGTATGGACGACATGTACACTAAATTAGTTAATTTGGTTGTGGTGATGGTAATGTAGCGTCGTGTAATCCAGTAACGTAGCAGTGATTTAAAGCTGAAACATTATAAGGTTGGTTGTGAAACTGAAAAATACAGGTAAGTTATGTTTATTCGACAATTTACTTTGAACAAAATATATCTTGCATAATTTGTGTGTTTATTTATCTGCATGAACAGAAAGCAGTACACATACTATAACAATATTTGCGAGTTGTAATGGCGTTGTATAACCATTTATTTTGAATTTTTAAACACAACCACATATTTATGGCAATGACGTGAATGACTATAGTTGTATGTACCAATTATTTTGGTAATATTATTTTTAAGTTTTTTTTTTTTTTTTTTTTTTAAATACGAATATGCAATAGTGTCGGAAACCAAACAGCTGAAACTCAAAGCTTTTCGTTTATGCCAAAACTGTAATGCACATAATAGTTTCATTGGCATTCCAAGTTCGAGAATTGGTTTATTTAGTTTACTATAGCTGGCTGTACGCGACAACCGGGCGCATTGCGACTCCGAGAAAAGAACACGTGTTTACTGTAAAATGTATTATTACGTTTTCTTTATTTTATTCTAATGCAAGTAGATAAATAATGGGTTTGATTGGTTTCTTTGGCGTAAAAATGTATAAACTCTTCGATGTGCCGCATGCAGAAGCAAGCAATATACAATTCGCAGTGTGAATCCAACTACGTAGTGGCATTCGGGGATCTATTGAATTTAGAAATTTAGTTGAGTATAATTGACTGTTTGTTCCTCATCCATTAGTGTGTTAGTTAATTTTTTTTTTGATTGGTTCTCCAGGGAATTTCGCATCATTATTTTTGGGGGCCAAAATTGTATGTTCTCACAGCAAATCTGGATTTTTAGAACTTTCAAGAAATTATTTTCTTTAAGAATGGATGGTACTCAACTCCCGAATGCGCGGTCAGAACCATATGTGGGTCTATCGGTGTATGTTTGGTAGGACTTGGGGCTTCAGCTCAAAAATGATTTACTGGATGTAGATAGAGAGACCAATTATAACCTATGAGGCCATAGTTTGATGGCCTAAGGTACAGTAAAATTTATTACGAATAAGCTAAGCACATTGCAGAGGCTAGCATGTCTCGTAATCACAGGCGCTGGTGAATCTACTCTACGGCGGCAATGGAAGCTCTCATCAGACATCTACGTTAAAATGTCAGCTGCTGCTTGTGCAGCTAGAATACAGCTAAAGAATCCATAAAATCATGATGATCAAATGTGTATTTGGATGTTTTGAATGCATTCTTAGAACGGAAAATATTCTTTAGAGTGCGGGACCCAAAGAACTGTGCCCAAAGAACTCTGCTTTGGCAGGATCGGCGTAAAAGTGGACCTCCTATTGAACCAAGCAGCCTAGTCTAGTTTACGAATGGCTCAAAAGTGTATAATAAAGTTGGCATTGGAGTCTTTGAACCCAACCACAAAATATTGAAATCACTATGAACTTATCCCAGTGTTTTGCAAGCCGAAATTCACCATATTGAGACCTGCGTCTCAAGTATTATGACCAAAGATTTTAAAAGCGTTTCCATTCAAATTCTAAGCCGGTTAAAATTTAATATAAACTGTCACAATCTCTCACTAGCCATAACAGAGTTAGGTTGTGGTGGGTACCTAGTTCCAAGGGCATCACTATAAATAAGATAACCGACGAACTAGCACGGGTAGGCTCGTCGACTTCACTTATTGACGCTAAGCCTTTCTGTGGCATCCCGTGGGCTTCTGCAGCTTTTACAATTAGTAAATGGGGAAAAACATAGTGCTTGACCTATTGGAACTGTATTCCTGGCTTTAGACAGGTCAAAACTTTGATCAGACAATTTCACCATAAGGACTTGGCGGCCAATTTCAGTAAAGGATATATTAAGAAACTTGTTAATTTTCTTTAAGGTCACTACATCCTGAGATATCTTTTGAATAAAATGAACCTGCCCACAGAGCACTCTTGAATCTGTTTGGAAGAGATTTATTTTGAAGAGAGATGTTTGACCCCGGAGAAATGTAAATTGGCCTCTGCAACCAGCATTCTCGCCTTTATTAGAGAGGTGGAAAAGCTTTAGGATTAATAAATCCCAATAGCACAAAAGATCTGTTAGGCCGCAGTCCTGGTAGTTTGGGCAGGGAAAAAAAACATTTTATAAAAAATTGATATTACAAAAGAATAAATTATTAAAAACTCGATTTCGAAATATATGCTTGGCTTTGACGTAAAATGGCAGTAAATTGACAAGTTAAATTAATAAAAAAAATCATAGATTCACCAACCTCACAAGGCACGGCATAATTATAATTATGTTTACATCAAGCTAAATTGAAAAGCGCCAACAATAAAAGTAATACCATTTTTTTAATACCATAAATCTTCCCATGAGCCAATTTTATTATTCCTAGAAAATGCTTTTCAGCCATCACCATAATTTATAACAGTATAGCAACACAAAATATAAATGAAAATAAGACGAAGACGAAGAAGAAGCAGTATTAAAGAAATATATATTAAGGATCTACATTTTATTTAGCATTTAATTTGTCCCAATCGTACCCTATAATATTCAGTTGTTATATGTCTTATATACATAATGATATGTACCATCAGTCTAAGAAAAAAGAATTATTGCAGCATTCAGCCAAATTAATTCACCATATTCTCAATGTTATTAAATTAGACGAAATTAAATAGTTGGGAGTTTGGTTCGTTCAACATACAAATAAAAAAAATCTAAAATTTCCAATTAATGTTGGCAATATGTTATGCTAAAGATATGGGCTGATTTGCATAAAATGAATTTTATCTCGAAACTATTTCAATGAACATTTCGATATACGAGTATAACAAGTCTCTAGCGTATATCACTATATAAATCTATCACTATATTTTATACGCATATACGAGTATCAAAAACGAAGGATTATTAAATTTAGATCGTATTGCAATATATGTATGTATAGCTTTCCATTTTATGTTCGCGATGTTGTTTAATTGGAACAACAAAGTTTTGCGCCTTTAAATATTTTGTTACCAACATACTCGTGTATGTAACACTCATATGACTAGCATCAAACCAGATACTTGGTCAAAGGTTGTTTTTTTATTAGAACCACACATTCTGCTATAGTGCGGCGTATAAAAATGTTTTTCCCTCAAAATACAAATACACATGTACGGATATTATTTCATGTGCTTGATTCTAAAGTCTCATGAGCTTTAGATGACATTCTTTACTTGAAAGTATAATAACAATTTTCCCTGAGCGCAGTACTTGTAAATTTTTTTCAAATTTTCACATTCTTCCAATCAAATGACACAGAGCGTATCATAAAGTATATAATTCAATAATAGTTTTATTCCATATCGTCGTTACATTTGAAGCTTTTTTTTTTAACTTTGTTATATTTTTTTGGAACGTATATATAGTTTTGTGATCAGAAACTGAAATGACTTAATAAAAATCAAAACGAAAAATTTAAAATAAATAAAACTTTTTGTTGCAGTAAAAATATTGCAAAAAACCAATTTTGTGAAATGAAAAATGTTTTTCGTTTAATAAAAAAAAAAATAAAAATAAAAATTCAAGAGCTTTTTGCTTTTATAGTCGTTATATTTGTATACGTGTATTAGTTATATTCGGGCAAGATACTCGACAGCAAGAGGTCAATATTTCCTCCGGTATTTGTTTCATTTTTATGCAATGTGGTTTGGTTTTGAAACGAAGATTATTTGTTTAATTCAGTTGCTATGTGTGTATGTGTATAGTGTGAGTGGCTATGCGGAAAAAGTGTTTAGTATATGAATATATTGTGAGCACATCTAACTGTATAAGAATCATGTCTATACATGTATAGTTTGATACGAAAGCTTGTTCATATTACGAGTACATTGAAAAAATAAAAATAACCGAACCAAATAACATCAACCTGATACTTGATATGATGACAAGAACATTTGGCGACTAATTGAGATTTTACTTTGTGTAAACGTTAGAACTGCACCAATTTCTTAAAATAATTTCGGTTTTAAATATGTTATTTATGCTCTAACACGTCTTATGGTCGGAGATATTGGTAAGGTTTTATTACAAATACCTCTGTCGTTTAATAAAATAATAAGCCCTTTTATCAAACATATCAATCAAATCTGAATTTGAAAGAGTAGCTCGATGAGGCATGCACTGATTCATTTAGAAATTGGCAATGCAACTATCTTGGCAGGCCAATCTTCCCAGTCAGAAAAGTTTACCGACAAATAATTGAAAGATAAGTTCAATTTAAAATAGATAGAAATCAATGGTAACCAGATATACTCGTCCATTATTGGGTTCAAATTGTTGACCGTCAATACACTAGCAACCAACAGATTCGTGCGCATAAAGTACTTAAGCAGTTCACTAATGAAAACATTCCTTGTTTCCAAATGTACCACTGTTAATTTGTGATAAATATCACCACAGCCACTGTGTGACACAGATTACCTGTCAGTTATATCATAAACAGACTAAGTTTAGCAAAATGTATGCTAAGAACTCGAGAAGGAAGTTACTTAATCCAGAAAAATAAGGTAAATGTAAATAAAAAAGGAGACTCTGTACAACACCACCCCTAACAGTATCTTCACCACAATCGAATGAAATACCAAAACTACCACAACCTGCTCCTGAAAAGGTATCCTTGCCAGCACCAATTAATGTGAGTCATGTTAGAGATTTCAATATGCTCAGAGCTCAAATTTTGGCAGTGACAGAGAAGCCTGCTCGGTTTAAAAAAACTGAAACTGAAGCCAATAATAAAGATAGTACACTTAAAATATAAAATAGAATACCATACTTGTTAACTTAAAGTGAAACATGGTATAGAGTCGTAATAAGAGGTCTACCGTCTTCTACCGATCGTGAAGAGATCAAATTAGCAATCGAGGATCATTGGTCATAAAGTAACCGAGATTGTCAACGTTCATAAAAAGTCAACAATTAATAATGAGAAAATTATTAGACACTTCCCATTGTTTTACGTTGACCTGATACAAGGCGTCTAGTGAATCTTCAAAATTGATAACAGCTATACCTCAGTGTACAAGTTGCCAATAGTTAGGACACATGAAAAACTTTTGTAACAGACAAGCCAAATGTGTCAAATGTGCAGGGAACCATCAAACAAATCAATGTCAAAAACCACGAAGTGTTATGCCAAATTGTCCACTGTGCGAAAAAATGGTCATCTGGCTAGTTACAAATGTTGCCAGGTATATCAGAAAAAGCTAAAGGCTTAGCTACCGAAAAAAATTTCAGTTGTTCAGCGCCTACAGCAAAAGCCAAAAAACAATATAATACTATTAGAGAGAGGTTTTCTACGCCCAGGTGACCAAACCACAAATAACAATGAAAATCAAGAAAAAAAATCAGGTAAAATCCTGTGATTAATGAACCAACCATTAGTAATATAATGAAGATGCTACCCGAATTTCAAACTGGAATGAGACAAAATGTCAGCCAGCTTTACTAACAGGATGAAAAAACTGAAAGATAATTTCAAGCTACCAAACAAAATGCCAAAATGAAAAAGTAAATGAATGTAACGTTCCTACGCATAATAGCCTGGAACGCTAACGGGCTTATTGCAAGAGCCCAAGAGCAACATGTCTTTCTAAGGATCAACAATATAGACGTAGCTTTAATATCATGGACACATTTTACAGAGAAAAACTTTTTTAAAATTATGGGATATAAAGCCATTTGGACACTGCATCCCAGTGATCGTGCTTGAAGAGGAACAGCCATCTCAATTAAACAAAATATCTTTCATTTCCAACGAGAGGAAATTAAAAAGCCATTTATGCAAGCTACCATAATAAAGATGAACCATGGTGATGCTAAACTAAAATGCATGGCCAAGCATTAAGCAGCATATCCCGGAATACTGTACACCCGTTTTTACATAAACTTGGAAGGATAAGGCAGTATACTAGTTAAATTATTGAGGTCGACCCGGTTACAGAAACCGAACGTTTAATCGTTTTATGACAAATACGTCACCAAATCGTCGAAAATCTAAATTATACACACCAGGGGCGATCTATTGCCGACCAAGACATAATAAAGTAAAAAATCAGTACACTAGCCTTTTTAATAAACTTGGACTAAGCTTTATTATAGGAGGTGACTACAATATGAAACACAGCATATGGATCACGACTCATAACACCAGGAAAAGGAAACGAACTCCTAAGTGCAATAGAAATGTCAGGTTGTGAATATCGTTCAACGCGTTAGCTAACTTATTGACCTACAGCCATGAACAAAGTTCCTGATTTAATTAATTTTTATATCTCGAAAAGATAAAATTTACGGTTTGGGAATTATTTAGAGAGAATTTGGACAACCTGATTGAGTTAAAAGTTTATCTCAAATCTAGGCAAGAACTCAAATACAAGCTGGATATGTTATTAACTCTATGCGCGAATCAGTCAAAGAAGACACACCCGTATTAAGGGAGAAAGATGTACAAGAGATTAATTACCCACTGGAGATTTGTGAACTAAAAAGAAAGGCGTATGTAAAGACATAGAATCATATATTTGGCATAGAACAAGAGAAAAGTAATAAAGTTAACCGATTACTTAAAGAGTAGAAAGAGACTAGTACTGAAATTTATCTGAAACGTATGGGTTCTGAAGCGGGCATAAACTATTCTCTTTGGAAAGCTACTAAAAGATATAAGAGACCAATAATCCCAGTGCCATCTATATATAAGGGACACAAATGAATAATGGTTGCGTCGTAATGATGAAAAAGCTGAACAACATCTGACAATAGTATTTTAACCATACGATATTCAATCTTGGATTGATCCCAAACCAGTCTATAGATCTTCATTAAATTTTAGTATAGTGACTCCACTAGAAGTCACACAAGAAATAGATACGAATCTGAATCCCAAAAAGTCAATTGGAATTGACAAAATTGCCCCAATGCTTTTTAAGGAGTTATCAAAGAGAGCAGTTATTATGTTAATATATATAATGCTTGCTATCGACTTATATATGTGCCTGAGTGTTTCTAGGCTGCACAAATTGTAATGATAAAAAAAAACAGAGAAACCCGGGGAGCAACTGAAACCATACAAGCCGATCTCTTGGTTAACTACTATCTCAAAGTTGTTTGAGATATTATTATTGAAACGACTAAAACCAATGATCATTTTACCTGATTTTTAGTTTAGATGCAGGAAGTTAATCACGTGACTGCAAAGATAGAACAAGCTTTTGTAGAGAATAAATATTGCTCTGCCATATTTCTAGACGTATCACAGGCTTTCAATAGAATGTGGCATGAAGGTATCATCCATAATATAAGTAAAATAGTGCTACGAAATTACTGTCAAATGCTCGAGTCGTATCTCTCCAAACGGAAATTTAGTGTATTACACGCAGATACATACTCTAACTTTTACTCAGCCAGAGCAAAAGTGCCCCAGAGTAACGAATTGGGGCCTTTCCTATATCATCTTTACACTTCCGATATATAGACAACGGAAACAGCTTTCATCGGAACCAAAATCAGCCTATGGACCAGCAATTGGAAAATAAAGCTGAACGAGCTGAAATCAGTACATGTAACAAATGCGTTGTGGGACAAAAATTGCAAGCTCCATACATTTTTAATGGGGTACAAACTCCCCAAGCTGAATCTGCCAAATATTTCGTATTGCATCTCGATTCAAGATTGAACTGAAAACATCACGTTAGACAAAAAGCTGACCAAATCAAAATAAAGCAACGTGAAATGTACTGGCTAATAGGAGAACATTCTAGGTTTAGCCTGTACACTGTAAACGCCTTATGTACAAATCGATAATAAAACCAATTTGGATGTATGGTATTTTACTGTGGGGCTGTTATAAACCATCATATCGTCTAATTATTCAACGTTGTCAAAACAAATTTCTTCGTGCAATAACAAATGCTTATCGTAACGTAACCAACGAAGAATTGCATGACAACCTAAATATCAAATGGATTGATGAAGTGATTCAAGAATTGGCCAATAATCATGACAAAAGATTACTCCATCATATCAATACTGAAGCAAATGTCTGTGAAGCTAGCACGAAAAGTTAGCACGAAAAAAACTATGGTAACACTAATGGTGTGGATCTTAGATAACCTATTTTTAGTACAAACTAGCACGAAAAATACTTCAAATAACATATGAAAATAAAAAGTTAGCACGAAAAAAAAAGATAATTACATTTAAATGGAATTGGTTTGATAAGAAATAAATGAAATTAGTTTGATAAGAAAGTAGAATCTACAGCAAACTTATCACAAAAATATCGAAATATTCGTATAGATCAGAGAGGAGTACTAACACTTCGTGCTAGACCCTTCCAATAATTTTTTGGATATAAAAATGATTTCATATCCGACAAATGATTGGAAGGATCTAGCACGAAGTGTTAGTACTCCTCTCTGACCCATACAAATATTTTGATATTTTTGTGATAAGTTCGCTGTAGATTCTACTCTCATATAAAACTGATTTCATATCCAACAAATGATTGGAAGGGTCTAGCACAAAGTGTTAGTACTCCTGTCTGATCCATACGAATATTTTGATATTTTTGTGATAAGTTCGATGTAGATTCTACTCTCATATAAAACTTATTCCATGCCCGACAAATGTTTGGAATTTTCCAGCGCGAATCATTAGGTATTTACTAAAATTTTGTAAATGCTTATTAATTTTGTTAATTTCGATATAAGTATTTATATTTTATTTTTTTACAAATTACAATTAAAACGTTATTTTAGTGCTCATCAGTGAATCGTTTGTAAAAATTATGCAAATCGCATATTGCTGTTCTGTTTTTTTATTAGTTTTAATTTCCATTTATAATCTTTATGAATTTTTTTTTCGTGCTATCTCTATCTAATACTCCAACCAACAATTTTTAGTACACAGAATTAAATGCATATTTAATTATTATGATTAAACAAATTATTTAAACTTTTAATTGAATTAGTAAAGTTTAATAATAAACATCAAAAAGCTTTACATTTGTTAATTATTTGCCAACAATTCGATTTGATTAAATTGTTTATGCCATAAGTTATAAATAGTGGTTTAAATCTTTGATAAAAGTATTACCTTATGTACAATTTTAAAATAATCGTGCTAACTTTTCGTGCTAGCTTCACATCGGTCTGAAGCAATACAACTTCTTGACCTAACGCAACAACTATGACGCCTTAAGAGAAACATACCTAACGGCTAGTCATCTAATAATTGAAGATCCATTGTTGGGAGAAGAATATTGATTCCTTGTAAGCCCGCACTCATTCCACTTATTTGTTACAAATAAGAGCATATCATCACTAGTAATAAATTAATATGTCGATAAGATTGTACTTTAATAAAAAAAATTAAAAATATTGCTTATTTTCCATTTCGACAAGTTCTAAATTATTATGATTATTACTCACATAATATCCCAAAAATTAGGACAAAACACCCAGAATAAATAACCGTCAAAATTTCTATTTATCATACCACGCGTTCTTGAAAGAAGCAATTCATATGACATTCAATGGCCAATGCGTGACAATTTTCAGTTCACGATACTGTTAGATAATTGTATGCATCATAAAAAACAAAATTTCTTATCACAGTCTACATAGTATCCTTAAAAATGGTCAATTAAAACCATTTTTATAGTATCCTTAAAAATGATTTTAAAATTAAAACAATTTTCCAGCATGTATTTACCCAAGATTCAGTGGGGTGATGAGTTACCTAATCATTTAAATGCCGATTGAGTCAAACTGAGGTCAATACTATTAAAGCTAGAAGATGTTAAAATTCCTCGTTGTGTATTTATCATGAACACTTATTGCCAGAAGGAACTTCACAAAACTATTTTACATTAACGTTCTGGATATAAAACTGTATAGAAGATTAGTGAGGACCTACGTTGTAAAATGCATTCAAAGTTTCAAACCAAGATTTTCTTTAGATTAACTTCCCCAAGATGAAACTAAACCCCAAGATGTTACTATTGCCTGCTATGTCATGCATTTCTAAAGAATTCGAGCGCAACTACAAAATTAAATGGATCTGCCAAAACTACAAATAGATCAGGATAACAAAGTATACTTTAGCGACGACGATAAAGCATCCGGTAGTTTCGTAAAATTAGCAAACCTGCGCCGATGAGTTTTTGGCCAGTTGTAATTGGTAACTGCAGTCACTTCATCAGAATCAGCTTTGATAATACTATCAGCCACAATGTATCATAAATATCTGATAGCTAATTTCTCTAAAGAGAAATTTTCTTTTCTCTATATTTGTTGTTAAACTGGCCAACTAAGCTGGAAATTGTAAACCAGCAACTAACGTAAGCTGATCTCTAAACGTCTTACTTTTCACCAACAACTAAACCAAATAAACAAAAAATTCGATTATGAATTTGTGCGGTATCACACGGTGCATTAACCTGCAAAAAACTTGCAGTAAATTGCACAAGCCACATGGCATGGATAAGAAGTGATATGAGGAATGGCTAGGTTCAGAAAATGCTGTCTTGTCTCAATACCTCTTATCGAAAGATATTTGCCAAAAAAATTCTTACAAATCTAGACTCGAAATGAATTTGTTATTGTTAAGATACTCTAGCAATTCCAAAGCAACCGTATTTTACCATTTGACTTGCACACCAAAGTGACAGGTGAACTCGACGAACTGCAAAGTTCTGGCACATTCAATCATGTTCCTTGTAGATCTCCTTGTATCAGTATTATTTAACAAATCCTGTTACTCTGCGGTGACAAGATGTCTCTTGTATTATCAACTAAATAATCCTCAGGCATTTCAGATATGTGGTTGGAAAGAAACGTAATACAATTTTTGGTGGTAAACGATGATGGATAACTAATTGTGAGGTTAAATGTACGGAAAAAATCATCTCTTAAATACATTTCCAGAGGACTATTTTGGTGATATGAGATAGTTATTATGGCAAAACCCAAGACGGACTCTTACTGGCCATCTGTGGTTTTAATTGACATTAAAATAAACGGAACATCACACGAGGATGTTTTAGAAATAGTTCGCATCCTTTTTTCTCCTTTCCTTTTCTCTGAAATAAAGACATGTTAGTTCCGCTATCCAACAAACCTACATAAGATTTATCACAGATGTTTAGTTGTATATATATATATATATAAGGTCGATCAACTCTATGAGTAAATATTAATGACGCCATCATTTGAATTTTTAAAATTCGACGATTTACCAGTAATTTATCGCACGGTTTAAGTTTGCAATGCGAGAATTGCAAGCAGAAACAAAAGATAAAACTCTAAAAAGAACTTCTGAATTTTGTGGATTGATGATGAGTCGACTAAGTTGGTTTTCTGATAAGAAGAAATCGATAAGATAAGAGAATCGAAAATTGGTCCGGCGCTCTCTATTTTCCCCAAGGCGGATTATATTTGCAGCATTGACTTTATTCCCACTCTCTATAATTTTAAATTAGGAATTCTTAAAAATTACAAAAGATAAATTTAATGAATTTTTCCAATAATTTCTAATAAACATTTAAATGGAAACTTACTTTGTTCATCTGTAAACGTTATGAGTGTTGTTTAATGATGCTGGTAAACAGTCTCAATGCTATTAAAATATTCAGTTTACAAGAAATCTGTTTGTGATCTTTTTTAATAAATATTCTCCAAAATTTTTCTTGTATTTTATTTTTAGGATAAAATACTCAGAATTTTCTGTGCTTTGAACAACATGATCCAAGTACAGTGTTTTCAACAATTATGTTCTCCATGGTCTTTTAATGATTTAAATAAATATTAATTAGTTCTTTTCATTGCACCTAACCTAAATATATATTCGTTATGGGTCAAGTTTATTGCTTTTGCACTGTTTTTATAGTAAATCATTTTGATCAACATTTTCTCGCAAGTTTTGAGATCAATGCATTCTTTTACAGGCTGGTTTTGAAATTATGTATTTGTTGTCCAATTCTTTTGTTTTAAGGTACAAAAGATACAAAAATAAAGAAGGAGCTAACAAAGATTGGATCACTAGGCTGATATCACTCATCCTTAAAAGCTACTGGTTTAAAAAAGCATAATTTTCCTTACTATCTATCTTAATTTTAATGCATCAATCGCGATCATACCTTCATTGAGTTCGGTCAAAAAAAAAAACAAAAAAAATCCGGTGAAAAATTCATTTTTTTTTTTTTCAATTTTTTTTTTTAAAATTTGTGTTGCATTATAATTTTTATTTAAATATATTAAAGTGCCACGTAATAGCTTTAAAGTTTGAATAAATTAAAGTTTAGTGAAAGACCAGTGGTATAAAGGAAGAGCATTTGTGAAGGTTTTGTATGTTCTGGTGTCAAACAACATCAATGCCAGGCGAAGATAAATAGATAGCTCCGGCCCCTAAGAAAAGAAAAAAATTGAAGATTATATAATGACACGTCTAGGGTTATGAGTAGACAATAATATAGCTACACATGACATATATAATACTTAAACACGCAGCAGAAGATGGCAGCTTAAAGATTAAAATAGGCCAAATCAATATACCAAGTATATACGCGAAAAAGGATAAACCTGTTAATCATATTTGAGCCAAGTGAATCTAGATGTAATGTTTCTAAGTAAAATATGGGAACAAATGGGTAAGACTTTTAATGTGTGGGTATAGGTTTCTGTCCAAAAACAGACCGGACGGATATGGTGGAGTATCCATAGCATATCGTAATATTATCATACTGCAGCAAATGAATATGCCAAACTTCACCTTTGTAACGTGCGTCTTGCATGGATATTTTTTTTAAGGTTTCTACAAAAATATTTGTAGGTACTTTTAACGTCATATAAGATATAATTCGCATTATGATTGCTGTCGTCGCACTGTAGCTATAATGTTTTTGTTGATGATTATGATAGGAACACTAACATCATTTTATTGCTTTAACTGACCCGTCATCAATTTATTGCATTAACTGACCCGTTGTATGGACTGGTTTTCGCTTGTTCATTGACCAATATTGTGGTGGTATTGATTTTCCTCCTACCATATGATCATAAAGTAATTTTTTATGATCGTGGATATCCAAAAACAAATAATTGATTTCAGTCTTTTTGATGAGCAGCAGTCATCATAACAACATTATCATTGATATATGGATATATCTGTTTAAATCTACATATTTGTAAAAATCAGTGTTAGTTTGTAGAGCCATATTGAATTGAATAGAGCCATCCGCAAATGCGCTAATATTCGGGTGTTTGCTTGGACATTTTTATTTATAGACGAAAAAATATAAACGGGTAATTATAGATTTATATACTGAGTGGAAATTAGTTTTTATAAATTTGGTATTATTAAATATAGTTAAATTGTGGACCAAGAGTGATATCGTAGATTAAGGTAATCGCCTTTAGAGGGAATTTAACCGCCTTTCCTGTTATAAAATTACCAAAGTCAAACTATAGCCGGTTTTTACTCCTACAATTGGGTTTCCGAAACCTTAGGTGACGACCTTGGGGTGGTGTAGGTAGTGGGTCCGTCCACGCTATTGCCTAGCCGACCGGCTATATTATTTATTGGCGTTATTTTATAAATCGCTGACTAATATAAATGAACGGTGACAACAAATAAATTGGAAGTTCATTGGGTTCCAGCAGCGGTATTGGTTTATTCGAAAACAAAAAAAAAAAAAAAAAAAAAAAAAAAAAAAAAAAAAAAAAAAACGGGAAAATATTGGATTAACCTTCTTCTTCGCACATGTATATATTATATAAATAGGGCCACTGCTCTGCTTATCAAACACAAGATTTGGGATAAATCATTTTTTTTTATGAATTCATTTATGATATATAAGTATATGTTTGTATAGTGTGTGATTAGCTTATAGTTTTATCTAAGAAATTTAATGAATTTGAATAGTGAATTTATTGTGGTGAATGATATGGTGAACTTTATAGTGCTAATAATTTTGTTTTAGGTCAAGTTATATGAATCGTACATACCGCAATCCCCTGAGCGCTCTGGATTTTGTGGGTAAGTGTGTTTTTGGTAATTTTTTTCATATAGTTATTGCACGAAAATAATAAATTTACCTATCATTCATATATATATAAAGACACGTGACTTTCTTATGGAGTTGATTTAGACACTCCGATATTGAATTGAATAATTATACTGTTAAAGTTAATATTATGGGCTGTCCATAACATATGTAATATAATCTGTAGTACATTAAGTTCAAACATTAAATATAATGCTTATTTTGTCATTGCATACCGGTTATCGTTTTGATTATTAACTTAGAAATGTCGAGATAAATTATTTGTGTGGGGAAGTATCATTAATATGAAGTAATTGTCATGTTATGGGTGACCAGTTGAAGTGTTGTTGGTTGGCGTAGCACATGATTTTAGTTTTTTTGTGATGCTGTGGTGTAATCTTATTTAAATTTCATTGAACCCGCCCAGCCCTGAGCACTCAGGATTTATAGTATCAAGCATGTGCACAATTATACACCCAAGCGTTACACCTTTTTAGAAGCAGTAGCTGGTAAAACAGTCAATATAGGCAGAAATCAATTATTAGTGATTAGTGTATGTACCCAAAGCTTTGAATGCGGATAAAAAAGGACGCGCAACTGCTGATATTGGCAAATTATTTGAATGCATAAATGAAGAAAGTGACCTAATTGTAAGTGGAGACTAGAATGTACACGCGCGAATGTGGGGGTGTATGGGGAACTGTGCACGAGGGAATCTGTTGTCCGACTGCATATTAAATTCCGACCAGGTAATTTTTAATGCCAACGCTTTGGATCTTTTATTAGTATCCAACGCGTTGGCTCACCAAGTCACTTCGAATGTGGAAACAGAGAAATGGGGTTCTGATCACTACAAGGTTTAATTAATTATGGGTGACAATCGAATGTATATAAGAAAACGTGAAATTATGAAACAAAGTAAATGGGTAAGAGAAATGAATGAAATTTTCAGAGAAAATGACTTGAATGAAAGAAAGTTTAATACTGGAAAACAAAGAGGAATGAAAGGTTTGTGTAAACCGTCGCTATCAAAGAGATACGAAAAAATGGTTGGTGGGACAAGGAGATTGAGTATTTCTATGAAAAAAGCGGTTAACTTTGCGTGAGTTTAAAATAATGAAAATGCGGTGAATAGAATTATGTATGGTAGAATGAATGGACGATTGAAGAAAACGTTTCAGCAAAGCCAAAAGAAAAAGTTGGACGGAATATGTGTCAAAAATTACACATTGGACCACAACCAATGATGTTTGAAGAAATTACCCATAATACTCATAATATGGTTCATGATTTTCGCGAGAAAGTTTCTGGATATGTTCTCGAATGTAAAAATAACCTTTTGGAAAATGAATGTGTTGACAATGATAGGAAGATGAATCGGAAAATGTATAGGATGTTTGAATAGGATGGGTCTTCAGAGTGTTGGACTAAATCGACGACCCCAGGAATGAATTGAGTAAGTTATAGAATGTTTCTCTTCAGTTGCTGAGTACCGAAGCAAAACGAAATTTGCTAAAAGTGCTCAACAAAGTGTGGATGGATTCAAAAATACCAAATGAATGGAAGGAATGTAGAGTGGTTCCAATACCTAAACGAGATAAAAATCCAAATGAGGCGCCGAATCATAGAGGTTTATGTATTTATTAAGTTATTGAATGGAAGGTGGAAAGAGCGGGTTGACATTTTTATGACTGAACATAATTGATTGCCAAAAAAAACCTACGGTCTTCATAAGGGCCACTCAGCTCTTGAATGGATTGAAAAGTTTGTATGGGAAGTAAGAAAGGAAAACAAAAAGATGGATGTAGTATTTTTGGATGTTGAAAGGGCGTATGACTATGTGATGCAGTGGAAATTACACCCAATTCTAATTAATCACGGAAATGGTAAAGGTCGTCGTATTGATCGCAAAACGAACGAATCAGGATAAAGGAAAAAATTGAGTATTTGACCAGTTTGAACCTTAAGGTTAATTCGAATAAATGTGCCATAATGAGTTTCAGAGTGAATAAAAGAGAGTTTAATGTTTGAATAAACGAAAGTCGTATTGAACAAGTGAATGTGCATAGGTATTTGGGAGTATGGATTGTTCGACGGATGAATTTTAACAGACATATGAATTAATTGGCTGACAACAGTATGAAACGTTTAAATGTGATCAGAAGGGTGAACAAACCTAAATGGGGAACCTATCCTGGTGTGACTAATATGTTGCGAAAGGCATTGGTATTCTCCAAAAAAGCGTATGGAAATAGTGTGTATGAGTTTGGAGCGAAAGGTCTTTTGGCAAATTGATAAAAGATGAGAAAGCATGTGCGTGAGTATATACAGATGCAAGCGAATGATAAAATAGAGTAGGTGTTAGAATAATTATGTCGCAAGAATGAATGTGGTACAATCGTTTCAAATCGATAAAGGTTTCTGTATAATAAACCCAGCAGTAATTGCGATGTATGAAGTTATTAAATTGGTTACAAATGAGGAGATGTGGAAAATAATTATATTGAAAATGTAGATACGCTTGCAAAAGAGGTACTTGAATGAAATAGTATACAAATATATGACAGATGGATGTGACAGACGTACTTCGAAAGTTACAGGTGAATGTGTGGAATAAATGGATCAATGAATATGAAAGTTTGAGCACAATTAAAAGTAAAAAGTACCACGAATTTTGTTGTACTAATGCACTGTAACAGATACACCAGGAGTGATACAAAATTCAATATCCTCAGAAACGAGACAGTTTTTTATTTTTTTTTTTTTTTTTTTTTGACAATATTATTATTAATTTTATCACTATATGTTTTATTATTATTAATAAAAAATAATAAAAAAATACTTGTATAGAATATGTTATACACCCTTGTGTTTTGTATACCGGGAGCGCTAGTAATTGCAAGATTTTGTATTCCATAATTAACCAATTCATCTTCTGGCTGCAGATAATTTTTTATTGGCACCTGAAGATTTTTTTATTAATTGGTTCGTCAAAAAAACAACCAGTTAGTTTTTGAATTGGTAAATCTTGCTTTTCCCAGACGTCATTGTTTACTGTCGGTACTTTTTTCTGTGTCTTTTTTGGGTGGTGGTGGCTTTTATTTCGATGGTACTATTTTTTGTGCAGATAGTCCTTGGTAGATTCACTACCTCTTGGTTACTTGATCTCAATTTTAACCGATTTTGGTTCTGAACTTCTATTTTTGATACTATTTGGTTGTTTGATCTCTATAGTGACAATTCAAGTTTCTTTTTTTACTTTCACATGTCGATTTTTTTTTTGAAGACCTAGTTTCCTTTTAATAATTCAGCCTTATTAATGTACAAGTTGAATTTCTGTATTTCATAACCTCTATTTCACTTATTTCCTTTTATTCTTAATTCTATTTTATTTTTTCACAAACTCTTATCTCATCTTGGGAAATGGGAAATGATAACGAGCCGTGATGCAGGCACCCATGCTTTGTATGCCTTACTTTCACAGCTAATGTCTTAATATAATTTGCAAATGTGAACAAGATGCAAATATACAACGTGTAAATCCTTATTGTCATGTATAAGTATTTGATTTGAACTCAGAAGGATGAGTATAAAAGATGAAGGTTGATATTCGATAAAAATGTCATGCGCATAATATGTGCATGCTCGATTCCTCGAAAAAGAAAACGACTTAACATCTTCGTGTTATCCAGAATCATACGAAATACTAGCTCACGATTTAAATTGATAGAGCCAGATTTTTGATACGTTAGGAACCAGCAACATGCTGTAAAACGCTTATGATTATTTAATACATTCCAAAAATTGCAGGATTATTACATTCTCATAATCTTTAAATTATCCTTGTTTTATTATTTATAATATCTACTATTTATATTCGATCATCTCGTCCTTATTTGTAATTTAGGGACACTCCTTATAAAGCTCCGTATAAGTGTTTTTTTCAGTACTCATCTTCGATACATTGTCATCGTCTTCAGTCAAAACACAAATCTTTCAACCATACTACATTTGTTATTATTATTATTATGATCATCATGTTTAAATAATACTTATTCTTTCTTTCATTACAATATCTAACATCAAACGAAATCTGTAAGATGCTAAAACTTACTTGTTTGCATAATATAACAACAATATACTGAAAGAAGTAAAAATATTTTCAATATTATTATTTACGTTTTTGAATGAAATAACCCAGGACATAAAGAAGTAAAAAACTTTTCTTACAACTTTTTTTTATCACTTCACAAAAGCACACCACACACCCATACAAACTTAAATACCAATACTAAAATAAAAGTAACAAAGTAGAAGTATGAAAATACATCTTCCAAACAATATTTTTCCTTTTTTTTATCTTAAGAAGATACATTTTATTTTTTATGTTTACATCTTTTATAGCTACGATACCATCTGTGATGAACAATAATTATAATATTGTTTGTTTGGTTATCTTGTTATGTAAATTATTTTCATGGAAAATGAAATTTAGTTAGAAAAAAAAAATCATATTTCTCATTTATTTATTTATAAATAATATTTCTTTTTATATATTTGTTACATTTATTTGCTTTTCCTTCGTGTCTTATTTAAATGGTAAAATTTTGGTTTTGCTTCTTCTTTTTCGTTGGTTTCGTCTTATTTCAATTAGACTTGAGATGTGTTGAATTTGGTCAACATTAAATTGAAATCTAAATATTAAAGTAAATATACTGTAGGATATTAAATAGGTGCAGACTAGTACTAAGATGTTAAATACGCGTGTGTAGAACTTCAGCTGGTTAACATTTGCAAGGTATTTTGACGTTAACAGTGGACGTAAGGCGTACAAACCACGCGGTTGCCGGCTTCCATTAATTGGGTAAAATTGTCGACGTACGACTACTAAAACTGATTGTTGGCTCTAATTGATACTGTTTTTGATGCTCATACGTGAAAATCATTTCTACGAACTTATGATTTAATGGCAACAGCATTATTGATGTTTTCATTAAAAATAGAGTGAACATTTTTACATGACTGTTATTTGGAATCGATTTATCAACCGATAACAGCCTTATTTCCGTTTTAAATGCATTTTTTTGTGAAACCTTGAACAACGATGTCACATCAATATCTAATTCTTGCCCGGTTAGATGATTGTTGTTACTTGTCAACCTTTTATATTTTAATAAATCGCGAGGAATAGGTCATATATGAGGCATTACACCTCGTGTTATTATATCAACGCAGGATTAAGCTATATAAGACCACTTAAAGTTGATCGTGAGTTCTTGTATTTCATGCAGTCTATTCGCTACAAAAGCCTTCAATTTATGTAGTGAAGTTGCAACCTAATACAATGTAATGGTCAAATCTGACCAGAGCACCACATCATTAAATTAGCATTGCAATAAGTCCAGTGTTACTCTCACAAATTAAGACAGCAAATGTGCTACACATATAGTTCCAAATGTGGCACAGTGATCGTTTAGAGACCTACACGGTATTTGCTGCACACTACGGTTACAGTAACGTTATCGTTAGTATCGATGATTAGCACATGCATGCTCCGTAAGTCTTTTGAGAAGCATCTATGAACTCAAGGTGTTCTATTCTTTTTAGAAGTGACTTTGTTGTAAATATACGCCTATACGGGTAATATTTAATTATCCACAAAGATTGCATGTTTTTTAAGAGGGGTTCATCATTTTTGCACGTTTTCTGAAAGTGTAAGCCATCACATTATGTTAGTTTGCATATAGTTGTGATTGAAGCTGAAGTGTCTCTCCCAATTTATTGTTACCAGTGACAACATCGTCGACATAAGTATCATTAAGTAATACTTTTGAAACAAGTGGGCACCTCATATTTTCATCAAGAGCTAGTTGTTTGATAAATCTGGTCGCTAGGAAGGGAGCTGCTGAAGTTGCAAATAAGTGACCTTTGCAAGTACAAAATTTTTTAAATTGTTTTGGGAGTTTTCTCTCCATAAAATCATTGACTTGTTTGACTGGAATCGCCCAGCACTTGACTATAGATTTATGTTATATCCTATAGGCCATGGCGTATTCATATTTTCAGAACCGTAATATGATATTGAACAAGTCAGATTGAACGGTTGCTAAACGAAGGTATTCTTGTATGCATGAAATATATTGAACTTTAAATTCAGGATTAAATTTAATTTCGTTTCGAAGTATGAGAATCGTTTAGCAGCCATATGCTATAAATCTCCGAGTGTGATGTTCTCATGCAGTGGTAGAAATACATAATATCTTCCGACAGAGTCTTTGTAATGTGTCGTTTGGAAATGGGTCTCACATTTTGGTTCACCGACAGACCAGAACTTTTTTGGTGGAAGATTTGCCATTTCCCAAAACTTTGTGATTAATGGAGAAATAAATTATTTTTCTTGTTGATTGAGAGACATGTGAAAGTAGAAATTATAATTTGATGGATTTTTTGCTTTGCCAAATATTACCTATATCTTAATAAACTTTCTTGTATCAAGGCAATTCTGGTTTAAATAGAATTTTGGTGGACACTAATATATTTGGAAAAAACTATGTGTGTAATAAGACATCATTTGGGCGTGATTCACTAAACCTGGAATGAAGTTTCTGAGCCATAAAACTTGATATGAAATTGGATTGGATACCTGAAACAACAATGCACGACATTCTTCAATGTAGCCCCCATTTCGCCGTTTTAACAACACACACAATTGCGGTTGGTAAGATTACGCCTCCACCAATTAACCCCTGTTGCATGCTGAATGTTTGCAACTCGGTTAAGTAGGTAACCACTGGTGATGCAAGAAATGATTGTGCTTTACTTGTTGAACGTTGTTTTATTGATGAGTTTGATTGTTAATTTCGTCTTCCTTTGTACCATACTTTTGGTCAACATGTATCAAAGTGTAGTGCTGTTATTTGCATAATTTGCACTCCATTGACTGACAGTTGCCTACGGTACGAAATGGGTTAAGACAATTTATCCACGTGTTCATTTTCTTTTTGTTTTATTTAACAGTTTCAGGTGTTCGGCACAGCTGGCTGCGTATTGTGCTCCACAGCTAAAACCTCTACTTGGAATATTTGGGATAGTGTTCTTCGGAAATTCTTTGGATGATGGGATTTCTAGCAATGCCAAAAACAGGATGACCCAGCCACTATAATTGAAAGCTCTCACCACATGCACGAATACGCGAAGTCCATAACAATATGGCCGCCAATACATATTCATTATCTTTACATTCAAGAAAAGGCTGCTACCCAGACAATTCCTTCATGCCTTGTGTACAGCCAAAATCTTGGATGAAGCGGTTGATCCAAAATTGCCTGCAGTGGTGACTAAAAATATGATCCATGGGTCTTGTGGAGCTTTCCGCAACGACTCAACCTGACATATGGTTTGCGGTTACCATATCCACAAGTTTAGCTAACTCGAATCCAAACAATTTATGGGTCAAATATATAAGAAAGACATGTCTGAGGATGTTTTGCATAGTGTGAGTTGCCAAACTTCCAACATTGCAAATGTCACAAAAAGGAACCATGAAGACATGTGTTTATTGGTGGTGATTAAAGTGTTTTCGCATTTGGATATGATATCACCTAATAAACAAATGTACGATGCATTCAATTACAAATTACAAATATGACATGAATACGACATCAAAGCATTATTTGAAGCAGTTCATGCAAATTTCATAATTGAATCAACAATTAAAGGTAAAATTTATTTGCTGAATGCTCCTAAATCGACTGAAATAATTTTCTGAGTTTTGTTGCTGCTGAGGACAATTCGATTGCAACATTAAGTGGCCCTGACATTAGCATCATCTAAAATAACAGCAAAATTGTTAAGAGGCGGATGAGCTACACATTCTGCATTGAAATTTTCACTGAACACGCAAATCATCGAGACACCAACTAGCAACATCGCTAAATACAGCGCAATGGTGAAGATTCTACAGAAATCAAAATTAATCGTTTTGGAGGAATGCACGATGAAAAACAATCAAAAAGATCACTACAAGCACTGGAGAGAATGATGAAAGATCTTCGAGACAATCAAAACATATTTGAAGAATTTGCTATCCGGTGATTTCTATCAGACTCTTCCTGTTATTGAACGTTCAACTTCAACAGATAAACTAACCACGTGCAGGAAATCATCACATTTGTGGTGGCATTCCCATTGGTAATAGAAAAATCGCTATTGAGGTCTTGACCCGATTGAAAAAAAGCTCATTTGGCTTTTTTTTATATTGCAAAACTTCAAAAACCATAAGTGGATGTGCGAATCGCGACCATTAAACATTTATTTTCAGGATAACTGTTGACAAAACAAATCGGTTGAACCAGTTATCAACCAACCAGTATGAAATAGTAAACTATTTCACAGAATTTTTGAATCTGCTAGAATTACCCGACTTACCTTCAAAGTTTGTAAAACAAATATTATATGGTATCAGTGAGCCCAATTTGACTGCTTTTACAGATTCTGATTATTTCAAGTTACCGATTTTGCATTCGAAACGTTTGGATTTGCAAACGTATAAGATTGTCTGGTGTTTTTGGAATTATACAGCACTTTGCTTTATTTGTTGCAGGAAGCGACTGATCGACCACTCGTTTTATAAAACAATCTTGCATATGCAGTCTCTGGTAAATAAAAATCTCTAATTCCGAAGTGGTATATATACATACATTCAATAGTTATTCGGTCAAATAATTCAGCACATTAATATCAATTTGCGTTGTTATATCATTAATAGAATATTTAAAAAAAAAGTAAGTACCACTAAGACTATATGAACACTCCCGTTGCATAAAAGTTTTTAAATAATTTCAATTCGTTATGGCAGTATACAATTCAAATCGTCCCTATTTTATATATCTGTAATATAAAAGCTCGTACGATAAAATCCAGATTTTCTTTCATTTTTTTTACTTTTTATCATTCTTAACATATTTTTTTAATGTACATATACTCTTCGTACACATAAAATAGTTTTGTTGGTTTTCAACATAACAAAACTATAAATTTTTCTTCTTCGTTTAACTTAAAAATGAAAAATATAACACAAAAATTTCATTTAACAAAAAAATGTTTTTCTTCTGTAATGCGGTATGCTGTGTAAGAAAATTCTCAAAAATATGTATGTTTTCCAAAAAAACAACAGCAACACAAAAAAAAAGAAAATTGCTCTTAAACTTAATTTTTAACTTTAACCATTTAAAAGTTGCACAACACCCATCCACACTTGCTGCACTACTGTTCATTTTAGTCTGTTTGTTTTATAAAATTAGACTTCGAAATTCGAATTGCTCGTACACATAAATAAAATTAATTTTAAATTGTAGTTTGAAGTATAATAAAATAAAAAGTCTTAAGTAATATTTAAAATTAACACAATGATTATTATTAGATTAATGGCTGCGATTTACTATTTTGAATCTCAAGACCGTTTCAATGGCACTATATAATATTGATTTAATCATTGATTGGAATGTACGGCCAAGGACGAACCAGGAACTCCCTGAATGCCGGACACCACCGTGTAACATATAACAAAACCAAAGGAGTGGAAGGAATGTTAGTTTTGACAGGCTCGACCCGGTTACAGACACCTAAGCGATCGATAATTAATTTCTTTTTTTTTTGTTGGGAATTGTGGATGTAATTTTTAATCGATGTAATTATTATCTATAATAATATTATTTATAGGTTTTTTTCATATATTTTATATACGAGGATTTTTTATCCTAGATTTTTAAATCCCGGGATTTTTATTCCGTCATTTTTCTAGGATTTTTATCCTAGGAAATTTAACCCTAAGATTTATTATTCCGCATTTTTCCTAAGATTTGTTTACCCTGGATTTTTTATTCATGCACAAAATTTTGCATCCATATAAAAAAAATTTAGAATTGTTGATTATATTGTTAAAATGTAGTTTTATCCCGGATTTTTTATTCCGTGATTTAAATTCCTAAGAATTTTTATCTATAGATTTTTTTCATAAATTTTTTGTCCCAGGTTTTTTACCATAGCATTTTTTAGTCTACGATATTTTAACCTACGATTTTTAATCGTAAGATGTTTATCCGAGGATTTTTTATCCTAGATTTTTAAATCCCGAGATTTTTTATTCCGCGATTTTTCTATGATTTTTTATCGTAGCAGTTTTTACCCTAGGATTTATTATACCGGATGTTTTTCCTAAGATTTTTAAACCCTAATTTTTTATTCTTTAATTTTATATCCTAACATTTCTTCATATTGTTAAAATGTAGTTTTATCCCGGATTTTTTACTCCGTGATTTAAATTCCTAAGAATTTTTATCTATAGAATTTTTTCATAAATTTTTTATCCCAGGGGTTTTACCATAGCATTTTTTAGCCTACGATATTTTAGCCTGCGATTTTTAAACGTAAGATGTTTATCCGAGGATTTTTTATACTAGATTTTTAAATCCCGGGATTTGTATTCCGTCATTTTTCTAGGATTTTTATCCTAGGAGATTTTACCCTAAGATTTATTATTCCGCATTTTTCCTAAGATTTTTTACCCTGGATTTTTTATTCATGCACAAAATTTTGCATCCATATAAAAAAAATTTAGAATTGTTGATTATATTGTTAAAATGTAGTTTTATCCCGGATTTTTTATTCCGTGATTTAAATTCCTAAGAATTTTTATCTATAGATTTTTTTCATAAATTTTTTGTCCCAGGTTTTTTACCATAGCATTTTTTAGTCTACGATATTTTAACCTACGATTTTTAATCGTAAGATGTTTATCCGAGGATTTTTTATCCTAGATTTTTAAATCCCGAGATTTTTTATTCCGTGATTTTTCTAGGATTTTTTAACCTGGATTTTTTATTCAGCCACAAAATTTTGCATCCATATAAAAAAAATTAGAATTGTTGATTATATTGTTAAAATGTAGTTTTTTGTTCCGGATTTTCTATTCTGTGATTTATATTCCTAGGAATTTTTACCTATAAGTTTTTATTCTTACATTTTAATTCTTACATTATTATCTGGGGTTTTTTATCTTGGGATTGTTTACCCTATGATTTTAAAACACGGATTTTTTATTTCTTGATTTTAGATTCTAGAATTTCTCATTTTCGCATTTTTATCATAGGAGTTTTTACCTTAGATTATTATCCCAGTTTATTTTTCATAAGATTTTTTATCTCGGATTTCTTATAAATAAATTTTTTATCCTAACGTTTTTTATCCCAGGGTTTTTACCATAGGATTTTTTAGCATACGATATTTTAGTCAAAGATTTTTTAACGTTAGATTTTTTTCCGAGGATTTTTTATCCTAGATTTTTAAATCGCGGGATTTTTGATTCCGTGATTTTTCTAGGATTTTGTATCGTAGGATTTTTTATCGAGGAAGTTTTTATCCTAGGATTATTATTCCGGACTTTTTCCACGCGAAGATTTTTTAACGTGGATTTGTTTTCCTTAATTTTTTATCCTAACATGTTTTCTTTCACAAAATTTTACCACCAAAAACTCTATTTCTGTTCAACAATTTTATTTAGAAAATAAAACGCTGTGCACACAAAATCAACGAATCAGGCACAAAATTTTGCATATATAAAAAAGTGTAGAATTGTTAATTATATTGTTAAAATGTTGTTATTTATCCCGGATTTTTATTCCGTGATTTATATTCCTAGGAATTTGTATCTTTAAGTTTTTTTCCTTATATTTTTTATCCCAGGGATTTTTACTATAAAATTTTTTAGCCTAGGATATTTTAGCCTAGTAATTTGTATCCTTATATTTTTATACGAGGATTTTTTATCCTAGGATTTTGTATCCTAGGTTTTTAAAACTCGGATTTTTTATTTCGCGATTTTAGATTCTAGAATTTTGTATCTTAGGATTTTTTATTGTAGGAGATTTTATCATAGATTTTTATCCCAGATTTTTTATCATAAGATTTTTTAACCCGGATTTTTTACCCTCGATTTTTTATCTATAGAATTGTTTATACTGGTACTTTTCATCTTAGGATTGTTAATCCTAGGAGATTTATTCTATGATTTTTTATCATAGGATTATTTATTCTGGATTTTTTATCATTGGATTTTTTTTCGTGGTCCTCTGAAGAGTTTTTTTTTTATTTTATTTTTTATTATTTTCAAAAAATATACAAAATTTTTTATACAGCAAAATGTTTTTGTATAAGTATTTCAATGGCACTATATAATATGTCACAAAAATAATAAGGAGTAACAAAAAAACCTAACTGATCTTTCGGCGATGTCTTCAACAGAATCGTCAAATTCTATGTTCTGCAATGCAAACTATAGGTTCGTTTGGCAGATGGAATGAACACCCTTCTAATCTTATCTCCCTTGTTTGGTACCTTCTTCATCTATGATAACACATTGATCATTTAGAAGACCCTGTTTTACCAAAAACGGGTCGAGACATTAACCTTTAATTTACGAGAGTGAATTACCCTTGCTGGATACCATGTTTCTCTGTCACCTACAAGTTACGTTTTGGTATCAAAACACCAAACAGTTGACCAAGTCGTCGAACTGCATGGTGCTCTGTTACCATGGTGCTCTGTAGGTATGAAAACAGTGTAAGAAAACAGTTATAAGTGAAGGTTAAATTACATGCGCTCAATCTTTACACAAAAATCAATGCGATTTAATTTAAACCTTTATCACAAAACAGTTAAGTGAAAAGAGATTTAAGTGAAGAAAACATTTAAATTTATTTTTTAATCTTTAAACATTTAAAACCAATTTTTTTTTTAACTAAATGTGTCTTATCAATGCATGCAAATCAGTGCGATTCATAAAAAAAAACTAAAATTGTCAATTTGTCAATAGTGTGTAGGAAAATGACGGAGAAAAAAACAAAGGTTTTATCACTCAACGACAAACTCTTGAAGCTAAGTTAGAACGAGTGCATGAATTTGAAGACAATTTAAAGGACGAAGAGATTATGGAAGCAGTTAGCATTCGTCTGAATATGGTAAGTCCAGAAAAACAAATTGACTCTGCCAACATAGAAACCATCTACTACGGGACTGAAACTAATTTAGGTTCATGGTTGAGAATCCACAACGATTCTGCACTACCATCTATACCAATGAGGCACTAAACGTGTTACAAGCCATGCGTTACCATGAACTGCGTTTACCAAAAACGGTAATATCGGTGTTTGAGGGAAATTTAATGAATTGACAAAGCTTCTACGATATGTATTGTTCAAACTTTCACGATCGCACAACTTTAACGCCTTTTCAGAAATTTCAATAACTCAGATGTTAACTATTGAATAAAAATCAGTTCAGATACCTAATGCCAGTTCACTGCGACAACTGTTGGACTATTCCGATAAAATCTTGAGAGGTTAAGGGAATAGGTGTAGAGGAGGAATCATGGGACCTCCCGATTATTCGCCTAATGATGAATAAGTTGGACGATGCTACACGGGAAAATAGGCTTATGAATCCAAATCTGTAGATTTCCTTTACTAACCGAATTTTTTTCCATTCTTCAACGGTGAATTGATGCACAATAAGATGTAAGAACCTACCAATATAATAAAAAGCCGTATGGCACAAAATCACAAACCATCCGTGGATATTTATCAGAAACAGGTATCACATGATCATGCTGTTAAAAGAGTAACCAAAAGATGTATCCAATTTGAGCATATAGATATTTCAATTGTTTCAATATAAATCATTATATTTTCAATTGTTTGTCGAAGAAGAAATAATTGGCAAATGCCGAGTGTTACTTGATTCAGCCGCACAAGTTTCTTTCGTGTCGCAAAGTTTTGTACGGTGATTTAAATTACCGACTTTTCAAAGCATAATTATAGTAGCAGAAATTGGTAGAACATCAGCAGGTGCAACGAAGGGTTGCATACGTTTGCAACTATGAACGAAAATATTGAGACAATTGTGACTATAAACGCATATGTACTGACAAGAGTCAAGCTTTCTCATCATACATTTTGTTCTAAATACCAAATTAATTTGAAAAATATTCACTTGGCTGACCCAGAACTCAATGTGTCTGATGAAATTGATTTATTATTGGGGGCGGATCAATCAATTAATAATCTTGAGGAGAGACAAATATGGAATGAACATTATGAATTATTTGCTCAGAATAGCAAGTTTGGATGAGTAATAGCTGGTAAACCTCCAGTGGAATCAGACAGCTGTTTAGTGTGTACAGTAATTAATAAAAATCCATTGACTAGTGAAGAATGTCAAAGCTGCATTAAATTAGTTCGTTTTATGCCAAAAAATGAGAGCGTTTAAAAACCATATGACTTTGGTGATTAAACACCATATTGAAATATGTTAAACCCGCCGCGGAAATCATGAAGAACGACACACGATGTGATTCATTTAGAAGAACGACACACTATGTGGCGTTAACAATGTGTATCAATTTAAGTACTGGTTTAGTCAAGATATCCTTTAAAGCTTTTATCCTGCAACATATTTAGAAATTAAACGTCTATCATTACAAATAAATAATTTTTTCCCGATTTAATATAGAAAGGCAATCCTTCAAAAAAGATGCAACTTGCCCTCTGATCACCTACCAACCTTTTTTATAAAGCATCATTTAAAACATGCAGAAGTATACCGCTTCATACAATACCTAACACGTGGGAATCAAACATGTTTGGTTTACTTTCTGCATTAGCATCTTATTAACATCAGCATGCATAATTAGTAATAATTGCAAGATCGGCACCTGTGTCAACCAAAAACGTTAAAATATTAATAAAATCTCTAACAAGTAAACGGGGTATTTTGTAAGTTCCACTTGTTGCCGCGGTAACTGCAGAACTTATGAAAAAAAAGTCTAAAGTCTAAAGTCTAAAGTCTAAAGTCTAAAGTCTAAAGTCTAAAGTCTAAAGTCTAAAGTCTAAAGTCTAAAGTCTAAAGTCTAAAGTCTAAAGTCTAAAGTCTAAAGTCTAAAGTCTAAAGTCTAAAGTCTAAAGTCTAAAGTCTAAAGTCTAAAGTCTAAAGTCTAAAGTCTAAAGTCTAAAGTCTAAAGTCTAAAGTCTAAAGTCTAAAGTCTAAAGTCTAAAGTCTAAAGTCTAAAGTCTAAAGTCTAAAGTCTAAAGTCTAAAGTCTAAAGTCTAAAGTCTAAAGTCTAAAGTCTAAAGTCTAAAGTCTAAAGTCTAAAGTCTAAAGTCTAAAGTCTAAAGTCTAAAGTCTAAAGTCTAAAGTCTAAAGTCTAAAGTCTAAAGTCTAAAGTCTAAAGTCTAAAGTCTAAAGTCTAAAGTCTAAAGCCTAAAGTCTAAAGTCTAAAGTCTAAAGTCTAAAGTCTAAAGTCTAAAGTCTAAAGTCTAAAGTCTAAAGTCTAAAGTCTAAAGTCTAAAGTCTAAAGTCTAAAGTCTAAAGTCTAAAGTCTAAAGTCTAAAGTCTAAAGTCTAAAGTCTAAAGTCTAAAGTCTAAAGTCTAAAGTCTAAAGTCTAAAGTCTAAAGTCTAAAGTCTAAAGTCTAAAGTCTAAAGTCTAAAGTCTAAAGTCTAAAGTCTAAAGTCTAAAGTCTAAAGTCTAAAGTCTAAAGTCTAAAGTCTAAAGTCTAAAGTCTAAAGTCTAAAGTCTAAAGTCTAAAGTCTAAAGTCTAAAGTCTAAAGTCTAAAGTCTAAAGTCTAAAGTCTAAAGTCTAAAGTCTAAAGTCTAAAGTCTAAAGTCTAAAGTCTAAAGTCTAAAGTCTAAAGTCTAAAGTCTAAAGTCTAAAGTCTAAAGTCTAAAGTCTAAAGTCTAAAGTCTAAAGTCTAAAGTCTAAAGTCTAAAGTCTAAAGTCTAAAGTCTAAAGTCTAAAGTCTAAAGTCTAAAGTCTAAAGTCTAAAGTCTAAAGTTTAAAGTCTAAAGTCTAAAGTCTAAAGTCTAAAGTCTAAAGTCTAAAATCTAAAATCTAAAGTCTAAAGTCTAAAGTCTAAAGTCTAAAGTCTAAAGTCTAAAGTCTAAAGTCTAAAGTCTAAAGTCTAAAGTCTAAAGTCTAAAGTCTAAAGTCTAAAGTCTAAAGTCTAAAGTCTAAAGTCTAAAGTCTAAAGTCTAAAGTCTAAAGTCTAAAGTCTAAAGTCTAAAGTCTAAAGTCTAAAGTCTAAAGTCTAAAGTCTAAAGTCTAAAGTCTAAAGTCTAAAGTCTAAAGTCTAAAGTCTAAAGTCTAAAGTCTAAAGTCTAAAGTCTAAAGTCTAAAGTCTAAAGTCTAAAGTCTAAAGTCTAAAGTCTAAAGTCTAAAGTCTAAAGTCTAAAGTCTAAAGTCTAAAGTCTAAAGTCTAAAGTCTAAAGTCTAAAGTCTAAAGTCTAAAGTCTAAAGTCTAAAGTCTAAAGTCTAAATTCTAAAGTCTAAAGTCTAAAGTCTAAAGTCTAAAGTCTAAAGTCTAAAGTCTAAAGTCTAAAGTCTAAAGTCTAAAGTCTAAAGTCTAAAGTCTAAAGTCTAAAGTCTAAAGTCTAAAGTCTAAAGTCTAAAGTCTAAAGTCTAAAGTCTAAAGTCTAAAGTCTAAAGTCTAAAGTCTAAAGTCTAAAGTCTAAAGTCTAAAGTCTAAAGTCTAAAGTCTAAAGTCTAAAGTCTAAAGTCTAAAGTCTAAAGTCTAAAGTCTAAAGTCTAAAGTCTAAAGTCTAAAGTCTAAAGTCTAAAGTCTAAAGTCTAAAGTCTAAAGTCTAAAGTCTAAAGTCTAAAGTCTAAAGTCTAAAGTCTAAAGTCTAAAGTCTAAAGTCTAAAGTCTAAAGTCTAAAGTCTAAAGTCTAAAGTCTAAAGTCTAAAGTCTAAAGTCTAAAGTCTAAAGTCTAAAGTCTAAAGTCTAAAGTCTAAAGTCTAAAGTCTAAAGTCTAAAGTCTAAAGTCTAAAGTCTAAAGTCTAAAGTCTAAAGTCTAAAGTCTAAAGTCTAAAGTCTAAAGTCTAAAGTCTAAAGTCTAAAGTCTAAAGTCTAAAGTCTAAAGTCTAAAGTCTAAAGTCTAAAGTCTAAAGTCTAAAGTCTAAAGTCTAAAGTCTAAAGTCTAAAGTCTAAAGTCTAAAGTCTAAAGTCTAAAGTCTAAAGTCTAAAGTCTAAAGTCTAAAGTCTAAAGTCTAAAGTCTAAAGTCTAAAGTCTAAAGTCTAAAGTCTAAAGTCTAAAGTCTAAAGTCTAAAGTCTAAAGTCTAAAGTCTAAAGTCTAAAGTCTAAAGTCTAAAGTCTAAAGTCTAAAGTCTAAAGTCTAAAGTCTAAAGTCTAAAGTCTAAAGTCTAAAGTCTAAAGTCTAAAGTCTAAAGTCTAAAGTCTAAAGTCTAAAGTCTAAAGTCTAAAGTCTAAAGTCTAAAGTCTAAAGTCTAAAGTCTAAAGTCTAAAGTCTAAAGTCTAAAGTCTAAAGTCTAAAGTCTAAAGTCTAAAGTCTAAAGTCTAAAGTCTAAAGTCTAAAGTCTAAAGTCTAAAGTCTAAAGTCTAAAGTCTAAAGTCTAAAGTCTAAAGTCTAAAGTCTAAAGTCTAAAGTCTAAAGTCTAAAGTCTAAAGTCTAAAGTCTAAAGTCTAAAGTCTAAAGTCTAAAGTCTAAAGTCTAAAGTCTAAAGTCTAAAGTCTAAAGTCTAAAGTCTAAAGTCTAAAGTCTAAAGTCTAAAGTCTAAAGTCTAAAGTCTAAAGTCTAAAGTCTAAAGTCTAAAGTCTAAAGTCTAAAGTCTAAAGTCTAATGTCTAAAGTCTAAAGTCTAAAGTCTAAAGTCTAAAGTCTAAAGTCTAAAGTCTAAAGTCTAAAGTCTAAAGTCTAAAGTCTAAAGTCTAAAGTCTAAAGTCTAAAGTCTAAAGTCTAAAGTCTAAAGTCTAAAGTCTAAAGTCTAAAGTCTAAAGTCTAAAGTCTAAAGTCTAAAGTCTAAAGTCTAAAGTCTAAAGTCTAAAGTCTAAAGTCTAAAGTCTAAAGTCTAAAGTCTAAAGTCTAAAGTCTAAAGTCTAAAGTCTAAAGTCTAAAGTCTAAAGTCTAAAGTCTAAAGTCTAAAGTCTAAAGTCTAAAGTCTAAAGTCTAAAGTCTAAAGTCTAAAGTCTAAAGTCTAAAGTCTAAAGTCTAAAGTCTAAAGTCTAAAGTCTAAAGTCTAAAGTCTAAAGTCTAAAGTCTAAAGTCTAAAGTCTAAAGTCTAAAGTCTAAAGTCTAAAGTCTAAAGTCTAAAGTCTAAAGTCTAAAGTCTAAAGTCTAAAGTCTAAAGTCTAAAGTCTAAAGTCTAAAGTCTAAAGTCTAAAGTCTAAAGTCTAAAGTCTAAAGTCTAAAGTCTAAAGTCTAAAGTCTAAAGTCTAAAGTCTAAAGTCTAAAGTCTAAAGTCTAAAGTCTAAAGTCTAAAGTCTAAAGTCTAAAGTCTAAAGTCTAAAGTCTAAAGTCTAAAGTCTAAAGTCTAAAGTCTAAAGTCTAAAGTCTAAAGTCTAAGGTCTAAAGTCTAAAGTCTAAAGTCTAAAGTCTAAAGTCTAAAGTCTAAAGTCTAAAGTTTAAAGTCTAAAGTCTAAAGTCTAAAGTCTAAAGTCTAAAATCTAAAATCTAAAGTCTAAAGTCTAAAGTCTAAAGTCTAAAGTCTAAAGTCTAAAGTCTAAAGTCTAAAGTCTAAAGTCTAAAGTCTAAAGTCTAAAGTCTAAAGTCTAAAGTCTAAAGTCTAAAGTCTAAAGTCTAAAGTCTAAAGTCTAAAGTCTAAAGTCTAAAGTCTAAAGTCTAAAGTCTAAAGTCTAAAGTCTAAAGTCTAAAGTCTAAAGTCTAAAGTCTAAAGTCTAAAGTCTAAAGTCTAAAGTCTAAAGTCTAAAGTCTAAAGTCTAAAGTCTAAAGTCTAAAGTCTAAAGTCTAAAGTCTAAAGTCTAAAGTCTAAAGTCTAAAGTCTAAAGTCTAAAGTCTAAAGTCTAAAGTCTAAAGTCTAAAGTCTAAAGTCTAAAGTCTAAAGTCTAAAGTCTAAAGTCTAAAGTCTAAAGTCTAAAGTCTAAAGTCTAAAGTCTAAAGTCTAAAGTCTAAAGTCTAAAGTCTAAAGTCTAAAGTCTAAAGTCTAAAGTCTAAAGTCTAAAGTCTAAAGTCTAAAGTCTAAAGTCTAAAGTCTAAAGTCTAAAGTCTAAAGTCTAAAGTCTAAAGTCTAAAGTCTAAAGTCTAAAGTCTAAAGTCTAAAGTCTAAAGTCTAAAGTCTAAAGTCTAAAGTCTAAAGTCTAAAGTCTAAAGTCTAATGTCTAAAGTCTAAAGTCTAAAGTCTAAAGTCTAAAGTTCTGGTCTGATCAATACTTTGCCTTTAGGCACACAAACCATGGTTCCCGTAAGTGGTAAGGTGTGTTAAAATATCCGATCTTGTACAAATAACATGAGTGTTAAGGGATCTTAGGTATCGGAAGCCCGGCGCTCCTCCAAATATGTGGTCACCTCTGCTAAAACTAATTACGTCGTCTCGTTCAAAACCTGCAACCGTTTATTTGATAAAGCACTCATTGAATTTGAGAATAACGGAAACCAAAAAAAAACCAAAAGTATTCATTTAATCTTTTACACCGGTGCCATTCAGTCCAAGTACACAGATATTATTTGCTGACACCAAAACCAGGTTGGACTGGTGTAACTCACGGTACTTCCAAAGCGTAAGCATTTCAAAAAATTAAGTCTAGATTAAATTTTAGCATTCAACCATCATAATATCTGAACTAAAGCCTCGGCTAAACCACAGTAATAAATGAAACAAGCAAATTATTACTTTTAAATCGTTCAACAATATTTTTAAATGCTACTAATCCTTGAATAATGATATCATATTTTTTTGTACTACAAGTGGCATGAAATAAATGTTCCCCTAGTTTTGAAAAATGTACGAAAGCTGTTGAAAAAGCTTACATGTAAATTTCAAAATGTCATGTACCTACATAATATAAACATAAATCCGCATAAAAATTTTTCATTGCATTTTCATTTTATCAAAATGATAATTCATTTAAAAACCTCATAGGATTAGTCGCATTATAAGACGTGTCGCTCTTTCGGTTTAAAACAAAATACAACACAAAAATGTGTCAATTAAGCTTTAATTCAGTTATACAGAACCAAAAAAAAACTCATCAATTAGGAACAACTATATATAGTAAAAAAATACATTTCGTTAATAAATTAAACCGATCGATCAAAACCAATACAAATTATATAAAGACCGCACACAGTATTAAAACCGGAAGGAATTTGTTAGAAAATTCATCAATCAAAATTTGGTAAAAAAAACATAAAAAATGTTTCCTTTTATTTACACACGAGAGCTTTGTGTATACGCTTTTAGTTAATCTTAATCTAGAAATATTGAAAATATTTCAATTTGATGTTTTCAAATAGACATTCAAGAGGTAATGGTTAAGTTATGTTCCTATAGTGTGATACTTCGTAAAATTACCACTTGATATATAGGCAAGATGAAATATGAATATTGATGACGATACTTACTTACCGGGTCCTGACCACGAGATCAGGAACTTTATGAAAGTTTCTGATGTCGTTCGTGAAGTAAAAGAACTGTGAGTACGCTGGCTCAGTCACGTTCAGAAACTGTCAGAGGCAAATGGTTTTGTTCATTGCAAAATCTGATTATTACAAGTTTCACATAAATTCAAATGAAGTAGGGTCCGATGACATTATTAATTTACAACCAACTTGTTACTTGTTACAATTTGTTAAACTGTTTTATTGGTTGTACCTGCACATCGGTAGCTGTTACATTATCAACCATTCACTCAAAAGTCGTTATACGAATATTACCAATATGTATGTATACAACTATTTATTTATCACTTGTTTTGCAACGCTATTTTCCATTATTTTTAATTACTATGTTAGACCATAGATTAAGATATAAAAGGATGTTTCAATTAGAACCAAAAATTAAAATTTGTGACGAGTTACTCTAATATGTTGACGGGTACCGCTAGTTTGAATAAAACTTTAAAAGTATTGTTGGTTTACTGCGTAAAATGTACAAAAATATATTTTTTAACTACAAAGAAAGATTTCATTATAGAAAAGACCTACTTGGTTTTATCTTTTATTCTTTTATTATCGAATGCATATTTCACAAACCTTTATTATACAGTAACCAAGAAAAATGGTTTCTTCTTTTGATTTTTACATTCTCTTTTATTATTTCTAGAAATACAATTTTGTTGCTTGTGTATGGGCCATCTTTATTAATAAGAATCTATGGTTAGACCAACCACAATTCAATGAAGACCTAAACTTCGAATAACATTCAAACCTATTTACTAATTAAATTTCGAGCGACGCTCGGATTGCTTGGATCGGTATCAGACATTCAATTCCAACGAGGGAGGGATGTAAAATGGATTTTTCATCACTTAATTGAGATCGGTGATGATATTGGACTGCAGAATTGATATGGACTGAACCATTGTTCATGCCTGTACAGGATGGCTAGAGCAACGCAAAGTACAGATGAATATTTAAAGGGAATGGAAATTTAAAAGTCGTGAGTCTTCGATATGGCGGTCGACGGCTTAAAGTAGGACGTTAAAATAATCACAATAAAGTTGAGAAAGCTTAAGCTCCAGAAAAAATTTTATGGATTAAAACAAAACAAAAAAAAATGTTAATTTGCATCCAGGCATTTCGCAAACTTTGTTCTAGGTACGACAGGAAAACGTATTCTATAAAGGCGTTCATCCAAAGTTTCATAACTTAACCGACAATTCAGCTGGCAAACGCAACCAATATTGTACGCAATTGTATATCTATTATAGAGAACTCTACAAAAAGTAATCATGAAAGGCAATCGATGAAAATAGATTTGAACATGAATTTCACCTGCCGTTGAGGTCAGGTTCCATGTTAACTTTCATAACTGAGAGAGTTTGTAGTGGGTTGAGGATACTCAGACGGAACCGTCACACTATTGTATCGGGTATTGGCAGTTTGGAGAGTCAGATTACCAAGGGAATGATTACACTTACATTAAGAGTTCGAAATAATAAACTACAACAAATTCGTGTAGAAGCATTAGTAATGGCAAAGCTATGTTCAAAGATACCTATCCACTTATTTAATACAGAACTATGCAATTTAGATATATTTTAGCAGACTCCAATTTCAATAAATCCCAAGAGATAGATATAATTTTAAGTGTACAACATGTGTTTGAAGAAACGAAATTTGGTTGGGCATTAGATGGTAACATAGCGACCGGTAAATTAAATTCAACATCAAGCAATACAGCACACATCGACATAGAATAAAATAGAGATGAGATGTTAAAACTATTCTGGAAAACAGAAGAGGTTTCGAACATAAAGAGAATGACGGAAGAAGAAGATGAATATGAAGATGCTAGGTGAGCTAGGTGACATGCTGGAATTTCAGGGAACTAAAACGCAAAGCTTAAGCTACTTACCGCATCATGGGATCTTGAAATTATCGAAATTCCGTGTAATTTTAGTCGCCTCCACGAAGACTTGGACTGGTCTATCACAGAATGAATTACTCAATGTCGGCCCTACAGTACAACCCACACTGTACGCAATTATACTACGGTTCTGCTTGCATAAAATTGCTGTCAGCGCCTATGTCCAAAAAATGTATCGGCAAATCCTAGTATGATAGGATGATCGTAGATTTCAGGCGTTAGTTTGGGGACCGAGTAACAAGGAGCCAATCAAATATTTTAAGCTGGCAACATTGAGATATGGTACTTCATCAGCTCCCTATTATCCGACCACACGAGTATTAAACGAGCTAGCTCGTCACAGAGATCAATTTCCTGCAGCATCCGTGGCATTCAGTAATAGTGTATATGTGGACCATTTAATGACCGGTGCAGAAACAGTGGGAAATGCGGTCTAAACTAAAAGTCAACTTAGTTCATGTAATTTATAAGGCAGGAATGAAACTGAGGAAACGGGTTGCTAACTTGGAAGAATTTTTAAATACTTTAGCAAAACGACATAACAGTAAAGGTTTTGGAACTTCAGTGGAATCTGACCTTAAATGTGTTTTCGTACAAAATCAACATGGGCGCGCCAGTTTTTACCAAGAGAAAACTAATCTCAGAAAGCAGTCAAATTGTTGATCTTTTAGGATGGCTACTCATAACATGCTTAAACATTTAAAGGCTGAAACTCCATATCAGTTAAAGTCACAAAGTACTGTTGTACTATCGATCTATCATTCCTAAGATAACCAACCAATGTCTAACAAGACTATATTTTATGACCGAAATTTAAGTGTTTCTGGATTTAAAAAATGACGAACTAATGGCATGTTGAGGTTCCCATATTAGTAATAAAAAAAATTTCGTCTTGACCATTACTGTCAACGGATGACCTAAAGATCTCAAAAGTTTGGGAAAATAACGATGTCAAAAGATTAGCTAAAGATTAAATTGTAACGTTCGTGCTGAAATAGTAGAAATAACAACTTAATATAGAGTATTATGAGACAAACCTTTGTGGTGAGCTAATTGCTGATGATTAGTCAAGCTGAACATAACAATCAAGTCATAAATATTGACACTACCTTAATAGGTTTTCAATGGTAAATTAAACATTTCTAAAAAGCAGAGGCAAAAGCAGCAAAAAATGGGTTAAAGTATTCCGCTGATATTTATAAGCAACGGTGTTGTTGGAGACACCAACACTAATTACACCGAAAACAAAATATTAAATAGTTAATTAACTTACCTTTATAATAGAATTGTCTTCCTTATTTAAAATTAAATTAGAATTGAAATCAATTGAAGTTGCTTAAAATAAATACAATAAATTAATACTTATCTTATAATTAGGCGCAGAATAATTCCTTAATAATTGAAATCTAAAATATTGAAATTATGTTGAAATAAGTAATAACTTAGAATTAGTTAATGTTAAATTTAATTGTACATGTTATAACTTGTTTATATTGTCTATATCAATGTTTTGCTCAATTTAATTATGAGTGCGTTTCATAGCACATAGATACACATAGGACATCTATTGGTAATTTTAAGAGCAAAATATTATAAAACTATGAATTTGTCACATAATAAAAAAAAGTGGGAGTGTGTACTTATGTACGCGCGTGAGAAGTTATACTTCTTTGGCATCATTAAAAATTAGTTTTTAATTGCATACAAATAATTAATTAAAATAAATCAATAAAAGGACTGGAAAAGGATAGTCAACACAGTCAATAGTTCAGTTTAAATTTGAAAAATTAAATAAATAAATATTTATTTTTTTACATTAAGTGTAACATAAATTCTCTCATTATTCGAATGTTTTTTTTTTAAATTATGTCCACTGCCATAGCATCTTTCGGTAATGACTGAATCGGAACTTCAGTTATCAGTGGCTTATGATAACTAAAATATGATACGAAAAGTTTAGTATTAACAGCGTTGAGATATCGTGCAAATACAGCATCTATGGTAGTGCCATGTCGTGTTGTCGAAATCAGAGGATTATTATTCATGGCTAGATTCAAGTCATTTTGGAGGAAATCAATAAGTAGACGAGCATCTTCACGGGAAAAATTGACGTTGAAGTCTCCACTTAATATTACCAGTAACTTGTGTTCTCCTCTACCAAGATATTCTCCTCCAGCTGTTGTATATGGCCATAATATTCTTTTCAGGAAATGAATGATGTCGTCCATTTTTTGATTTGGAGTAATGTAAATTACCATCAAAACAATTTTGTTGCCATCTTCCATTTTGCATTCAGCTGAGCAAAACTCACCAACTGATGTCACTGTTGAACTTGCCAATTCCGCCTGTCTTACAGTCATATCAATGTTTGGAGTAATGATATTGGTAGTGTCGTGCATATTATGCACTGATAAATGGCAACTCCGCCAGCTCGAAAATTTGATCTCTTATATTGTATTATGCAATTAAAATTTGGTATACTAATCGACTCTTCATTGGCTAACCAGGTTTCATTTAAAAGTAAAACATTCGATTTTTGCATAATTGGATCAATGAGATCAATGGAATGAGCACGGAGACTTTGACAGTTAAAAGTATATATCGTCAACCCTCTCCTTTGATTAATAAAATCTAACAGATCATTTGTGATAGTTTGTAAGCGATTAAGCGGGAGTCTACGGATTTCTTCTTGAAGACTATTTATAGCTGTGGATGCTCTTCGGCCATGATATAAAGTTTTATCATTGTGTTTTGTTGTAATGTACAAACCTTGAAGACTAGTCACCCACGTTAATGCAACATATACTAATGACAGTTGATGTTTTTTATCATATTCATAAACAATTTCAGGGTATGTACTTCGCTGAGATTTATAGATCGTAGTTGCGCAAGCACTTTTCTTGTTGAGTAAGTACCATCTGCTATAATGGTGTAATTAGCAACAAACTGGGCAAGAGTAATATTTTCCAAATCTTCGTGTCGACGTTCATATTTGTCAAACCAATTTTCTTTCCAAATATTAGTTGAATCTTCTCCTATGCCTACGCGTCTAATTCTTTTTGTGTTTTTCCTATACGTTGACGATCACATGGCCACATAGTGGGAATAGTGGTGACCACAGTAGAACACTTTGACATCGGTTCTCGCAAGAGATACCAAGCCGCCTCTTGACTTGTTATCCCAACACTATTGAGCATATTTACACCTATTTTCCTTGTAATTTCAACGACATCAAACTCTGGATGTTCATTCATAGTTTCAATAATCAATCGCAGAAGATGACTAATGCCTCTGTTAGTTTTATTGACATACTCTGCGACATAACTAGCACATGAATATTCTTCGGTAATGAATTGGATATCCATATTGGATTTAACAATGTTAAATATAAAGGGGTTAAACGGATTATGCCATTTTTCACATGGTTGACGCTTGACAAAAACTCGTGGCCTCTTAATTCCAGCTCGAAGTATATTGTGATAATCATCATCTGAATTAATATTGTTACTCTTATAAAAAGAATCAATTTAATGATAATCATTATTTTCCAAATTAATTCGGATATCTTTGTAACGTTTAGCATAATTCTTAAAATCAGGCTCTTCTTTCTGCATAGGTAATAAAATTGTAGTAGATCGGCAATTCAATAAAAGGTGCTTCAAATCTGCAATGCTGAGGTTGATTTGCCACTATTTTCTTATAGCATGTGAATGTATGTTTATGTCTTTGTAATTTAATGTTACCTGATGCTTCTCGAGATGAAACAGATATCAAGTAATCAATTAATGCGATAGAATCCAACCTGTTTTTATGAAATGCATCCACTGGAGCATTAGCTAGCCACAATAGTATATGTGCATGTAGACTACCACGATGCTGCAACTCAATACGTTTAAAATAATGAACAACATAATATTTCCCAAACGGACTGAATTTTGGTGATTGTAAAAGATTCATCAATACATTGACCAATTTGTTAAAATATATAGCACAAGTAACTGCAACCTCATTGACAAGCGTTGTTTTTTGAAGATAATGGAGAAACTCGGTCATTTCTTCTGAAATAGTTTCACCGTTGTGTTTGAATTTGTAGAGCTTTTGGAGCAAGTCGTTCCATCCAATTTCATTGGTACTGACAGTAAGAAATATAGTCGGTTTTCCAAACTGTCTAATCATAGCAAAAAGATCTTTTTTGCAATCCATCCAATACCATATTGAATTTGGAATTGCTCTTAGAAACGCAAGATTGGTTTCAATACAATTATGAACGTACTGATCATCTTCTATTTGTTTTCGAGTAATTTTGATATCTGTACCAACGTGTTTGAACGCAACTGTGAGAGAATCACGAATTCGCATCCTCATAATCTGCATCGCCATATATAATAAATGATACGGTGTAACTGCACGACGATCAGATCGTCTTAGCTCACTAGAAGCCATCATGAAAGGGGTTACTTTAACACCATCCCTAAAATTACGGAACTGACCCAAGTAAATTGCGGGAAAGGAAAGTTCCTCTGCATGTTCATCAAATAATAAACTTTCAGGTACATTGTCTTCACTAGGTGCAATACGTAAGTATTGTTCTTCATTCCACAATAATGTATGCTGTTGAGCCGTAAAACTTTCTTCTATAGGAATATGTTCGCTGAAATCATTTTGCTGAATTTCATCGTGAATTTGATTATCATTAAAGAATGAGTCATCAACTTTAATATCGTACATAGTATACAATGGTGACGGAATTAAAAATCGTAGCCAACTTTTAATAGTACGCTTATTAACAATACTTTGTAAGTAGCTAGATCGATGAATTTTCTTACGTTTAATATGTACATTTATACAATAGTCATCATCAATATTCCTTGGAATAGATTTAACCATATTATTAATTGAAATAGGAACATTAATTATTTGACCGAGAATACCGTACTGACCATTAACATGCCTCAATCTTCTGATTTGCATGAAAGGAATACGAGGTGAAATTAGTCTTTCAGAAACAAGATTTAAAGGTGGTAGATGTTGAGGTACATCTGGATATTTAAAACCATTGAATGTGGACATTAAGGGAATATTCTTCTTGTTTAATGCTTGAACGCATGTGTTGCAGAGCTTCGTATTTTTCGCTGGTATATTAGGTATAATTTTTGTTAGAATTTCCTTATGTTCAAGAGACGGCCTTTTCAAATCATCTTGAAACCACAACCTGTCACATACTGAACATGGATATACAAAAGGATTGTCTAGAAACTTTTTTTTAAATTCCTGATGAGTTCTTTCTAATCGCCGAAAATTATTATACGGCAAAGAAATATCAACGTCTATATGTTCATCAATGGGAGTATTAATAAACTGTTCCGGAGAATTGGAATGAATGGCTTGTCCGTCTGGTGGAGGTAATTCCTGATCCATAATTGTGTCTTGATTTAATAAATCACGCTCCTGATCGTGTACAATCTCTAGAGTGGATAAAATATGTACATTCGGGGCCTCAGCTAATTGTTGAATAGTTTCTTGAGCTTGCAGCAGTCGGTTTTGCTCCATGTCTGCTAATAAAGTATTTTCTGATGTATTGGAATTATACGCCACAGGAGAATTAGCCATATGCACCTCAGCTTGTACAATTATAGAGTTGCGATTGTCATGTGTTGAAGTAGATGCAAATGAATCGTATGAATTATCACATCATGATCAGCAATACCAGTACTGGACACCGTTGAGACATCTGGTCGATTTGTACTAGCACTGGTGGTAGCTAACTGAAATGATGGTTGAAAAGTCCTTATTCGTGAATTTGAAGTTGACGGGATAGATAAAATCTCAGTCACGGATGATTCATTTACTTGTGAAAGCATTTTTTTTCGCAGCCTATAAGCACGAGTACGTTCAGTTCCTGTTTTTTTTATTGGTTTTTTTACTGACAAGCCTTGCCGGATTTTTTCAGCTTCCTTGGCAGCTTTCTTTCGATTGTAATAGTTTTTACTGATTTCCGCATTTGTTTTACCCATCTTGAAAACTAGTATAGGAATTGAATAGTACCATTAATAGTCTTCAAATCTAAACTTAAAGACTCTTAGATTGATGAATAAGATTTATTGTAGAGAATTAGATATTAGAAATTAATAATAAATATTAAAAATTGAAAATTAATAATTTAATAATATATATATATATATATATATATATATATATATATATATATATATATATATAAATATATATATATATATATATATATATATATATATATATATATATATATATATATATATATATATATATATATATATATATATATATATATATATATATATATATGCTACCGCCATCACAACATTTGCTTTGCTTACAGAAATAAATTTGTAGTATCGTTATTCGTTTTATTGGGATAATTTCATTCGATTATGCGCTACAATGTCACAACTACCAACTTTGCGCAACGAAATAACAAATTTATTTCTGGTTTTTTAATTCTAAATATTATAAGATTATTAATTTTAAATATTTATTATTGATTATTTAATATCTAAAAAGTAAATAAATAAATTTAATGATAACTTCAAAAATTGAATTTAAATTTATTCATTTTTTAAATATTTATTATTTATTCAATTTAATAATAAATATTAAAAATTAATATTTTAATTCGATGTTTAATTTTAATTTTTATTATCACAAATTTTTTTTTATTAAATGTTTTATTAAATTTATTTCTAATACATACGGATAGTTAACCTAAATTATATTAGAGCACTTGAAAAAGTATATAAGCACAATTTTTTTCACTAATATTTAGGAATAGAAAATAATATTAATCAAAATATTCAATTTAAATCACTACTGAATATATTTTATTAATGCCCGGTTTCACAAAAAATAACCACCGGTTAACTAACGCTTAGTTAACTTTCATATGTAATTTTGATTATTTCGTGACAAAAAATTCAATGCAACCTGATTAAACAGATTTGTTTACATGCACATATTTAACCGTAGTTTACATAATGAGCGGTTTAGCGGCCAACTTCAACATGATAATTTTGTGTCACAGTGATGCGCGCGCATCGTAAAATTTCACTCTCATCATTTTTTCATAACGCGCCTAAAGAAGTATAACTTCAAAAATTATTTGACCACTCTTATAAAAACCTTAAAAACGTCAACATCAATAAAAAAGCTGAAATTAACAATAAAATTTAATTCAATTGGTTATTTTTGATCGTGGAACCAATCATTGAATAAGTTAATTATTGTATCTTCTGTGTACCAATAACTAATTGGCACAGGTGTTGTTGAAAGATGTTTAATGACTCAACGTTTGCTAGACAAATTTAACTACTTAGGTTATAACGTATTGAGTAAAGGAGTGTAACGACTCGAAAAAATTATTAGCCCTTTGTTTATATCAATGCCCTTTGTTTATATCAATGGTCACTCTTAAAAACGTACATGCGATAATGAGTTTTCTGAAATGCAGTGCTACCTAATTTGTTTTTTCACAAGCAGGAATTTTTTATAATGGATGTTGTTATCGTCATTTAGCGAAAAGAAGGAAAATCCTTATAGGACATTATTTGTTTTTGAGGTTCTGCCTGGTTTCGTTAAAAAAACTGGTAAGATGAATGGAAAACCCTTAAGCATACGAGTTTCAAATAAACAAAAATATATTGGTTTGATGATAATGGGAGCTAATTTGTGATATCCTCAATCAGAATCACATTTATAAGTATCAATAAATCATTAGACGGAGTCTTCAATTGTCTCTCGTTAAGTACAGACCAAAAAAATAAAGGAAGAAATAAAATAAAATTAATATAAAATAATTAAAAAATATTAAAGCTTTAATAATTATAATACAATTAATTAAATAAATTTAAATTAAAATTAAAATAAAAACTAAAATTAAAAACTTTTTCGGTAAATTTCATTCAAAAATATAATGGGAGCCCTAGTAGGGGGCTACCCAATTATATCGGTATCGCGATTTCACAACGATTTCACAACGATCTAAATTAAACTTCTATTAATTATAATAAAAAAAAATTATTTCTATGAACTACAATTCAGTGTTAAAGAAATTATAAAAAATATAGTGGAGCTCTCATTTGTATGTGCAAGAGACTCATATATGTGCCGTTAATCAAATTTAAATTAATAGTGATATAGCTAGTGCCTTATATACATTCATAAGAGTGCAGTGTGTATGTGTGTGCCCCCTAAAAAAGGACACCCTATTCATGGGGTAACTCAATTTTTCATTGAGAAAGACTGAATTTTCTTTAAACTTTCAAATATTTTTTTTTCAAAAAAACTCAATTATTTTCGTGCAATTATCTGTCAAAAAATTTTAAAAGAGTCCTTGATTCAAAAAAATTAAATTAAATAAAATTATTTTTCAACTTGTTTTAGTAACGTCAAGCTACTGTTTTGGTGAACATAAATAGTGCAACAATATAAATATATAAAATTTTAACATAACGTTTAAATACAATTAGTTCCTTTTTTAATTAGATTTATAAAAAAATTAAAAAGAAAATAGTTAAATATATAAATTCAATTAGTAACCTGAATGCATCGGTAGCTAATAAATATAATTGTTAGTACCATAAAACTAAATAAATCATTAACAATGATCACTACCAAAGCTGTGATTCATCACGAAGAAAAATCGCTTCCATCATTAACACCATTACCAACGATGAGCGGTAACGATGAAGACCAACAAAATGTAGAAGCTATAAATTTGGATCCTACTCCACCATCATCAACTTCGACAGCAGCAACAGCATCAAAATTATCTTTAAGACCAAAAAAACGAAATTCAAACGAGGAAAACAATTCGGGTGAGTTTTTCTCTTTAAAAAACACAATACAAAATTTAAACAACGAAATTAAAATGCTAAAGGAGCAATTGGCTGATGCTCACAGCAAAAATTTCATTAAAAATCTTTCGACGAACAACATCAAATCTAATAATACTAACTCTATCAACAACAACAACGACATTAGTACATCGTTTATATCAAAAAATTCGTTTGCCCCGCTAATCCAAGAGATCGAGGAAAACGAATCGAGCATTATGTATTGCGATCAAACAAACGGCGATGACGAAACCGAAACCGGAAATACTTTCGAGATAGTTAAAAAAAAAATCAAGTCAAAAAATATAAACTCAAAAGCGACTACTAACAATAATACGAACAATAATAATAATAATAAAAATAATAATTCAGCGAGAAAAAACTCTCCCCTAAATAATAATACTAATAATATCAATAATACAAGCACAAATAATAATAAAAATAATACAGCAACAACAACGGCGGAGACGAAACCAAAAAATCATAGACGTCCACCACCATTACACATCTTTGGCCAAGACATCAAAAATACGGTGGCTCTAGCCAAAGGTATTAAGGTCGAAAATTTTGAAGTTAAACGTGTTAATGCAAACAAACATACCCAAATGACGGACTCATTACAAAATTTTAATTCGTTAAAAACTGTTTTTGATGAAGTTAGTACGAAATTTTATACATATACGCCCAAAGAGCTTAAAACAAAATCACTAGTTTTACGAGGACTAACCGAAAACGAGGACTTGAACGAACTAAAGACGAACATTGAGACAGCAAACGATGAAATACAAATAATTAAAATTTTACAAATGCGTTCCAAAAAACCCGAGCAACTAAAAAAATTATTACCACTATATATCGTGCAATTTAGTCCTGAAACCCCCCTAAATTTGGTCTACTATATTAAACATCTAAATTATCAAAAAATTGTTTGGCATACCCTAAATAAAACAAATGAAATAATGCAATGCAAAAATTGCCAGCGGTATGGCCATACCGCATCTAATTGCAAATTAGATTTCCGTTGCGTGAAATGCGCAAATGAACATACACCAGGTAAATGTACCATCAACGACGAAGTTGCTAAAGAAAATATTTACTGCATCAATTGCAAAAAATCAGGTCATCCGGCATCGTATAAAGGCTGCCCAATTTATCAACAAATGCTAGTGCGCCTCAAAAAACGCATCGAAGAAAAAAAGAAACAGCAACAGATGGACAAACCGATTCCCAAAATGTTTTCATCGATTAAAGTAAGCAAAGAGAATGGCACTTTTGCTGAAATGATGCAAGGTGGACCCATACAACTACAACAACAAAAACAGCAACAGAAACAACAACACAACGACAACATCCTCCAGACCCTCACTACACGGATTGACAAGATGGCCAAAATCATGGACCAGCAGAGTGAGCAATTTTCGCAATTACTCCAGATTATCGGTCAACTATAAATTATCAAAATTTCACTTCACATATTACACATCTTCAAAATTCGTCAAAATTCAAAATCATCTCGTTGAATGTTAACTCAATCGTTAGCATTCAACGTAGATTAAATCTATTAAAATTTTTGAATACACATCATCCGGACTGCCTTTTAATAAACGAGACCAAATTAAATGAAAAACACAAAATTGAATTTAAAAATTATAATATTATTCGACGCGACCGCATCAACTCAAAACAAGGAGGTGGCACCGCCATTCTCATCAAAACGGGACTCAAATTCAAAACTATCGAACCACATACAATTAGCAATAGGTAAGGAATCGAAATAGCTAACATTAAATTAAACATTAAATTTTCGGCCAACAAAATTTTTCTAATCTCCATCTACTGTACGGGCAATGCTTCTCACATTTCGGACGAACATTTCATCGAGGAATGGAGCAAAATTTTCACCAATCTAAAGTTAGACAATCCGAATCATTTTTACATCATAGCAGGAGATTTGAATGCACGCCACACAAATTGGGGAAACACGCTTAATAATTCTCGAGGAAATCGACTTAATCGGTGGATGACCGAAAATTCTATGGAATACCGAGCAAAATTATTCAAAAGCGATAAGCCCACTATGATCAGTTCAGGCAATTTTCTTGATTTGGCCATTTTAGACATACGCATCCAAGTTAATCAAAATTCAAAGCACGAAATTTCAACACACCATTATGACAGCGATCACAGAGCCATTGAGATTATGGTACGAGGAGTTGGCGAGTTCGAGAGAGGAACCAACAAAATTGACAACGACGAAGAGGACGAACAACAACACTTATGATATAATTTTACCGGAATTGATTGGCAAAAGTGGACCAAATCATTGGATGACGCACATCGGACAACAACACTACATCTTTCAAACAATAACAACAATAAAGAGCAAAATTTAATACCCACCGACCGAAACTTAACCAACGATGAAATTAATAAATATATCACGCAAATCACTCAATTAATTCTGGGAAATATTAAACAAAATTCTCCGAAACAAAGGCGTTTCAATAATATGATCTGCTACACAAAACCGATCATTGAGAAACTCTACAAGCATAAATCCTTTTTGATCACCAAAATTAAAACTTTGAAACGAAACTTAGCCTCGAACAATCGAAATCAAAATTATACTTTTGGCAATAACAACAAAATTAACGACTGGAAAGTGGAAATTAAAAGAACGGTCCAACTCATCGAGCAGAATGTCAAAATTCAAATTGAAAAATATTGGTCAGACGTAATGAAGGGAATTCGACCCAGTACAAAAATGTGGTCAGAAATCAAAAAATTAACAAAATACAAAAATAGCAATTGCATAAATGTAAAAATTTTGGAAATTAACAATTCGGACATAAACAATTATAATCGTTTAGACATTGATTGGAGCCAAATTGCGAAAAACGACGAAACCAATAAATTCCAAATTCACAACGAAATTATAAATTTAAACATTATCGGCCAACATATTAAAAATCACACACAAAGAAATAAAAATTAAAGAAAGATCACGAACGAGAAATCAACAAATTAATCAATCCAATCATTGAGAAACATAAAAACGATAAAGCGGCTCATATCACTAAAACAAAATTTTCGGCAACAAATCGAGCTAGCTCACCAAATCAACCTCGAGACGATCCAAATTATTTTATTACTTTCGATCAACTAACAGCAATATTAAAATTAGCCAATAATAAAAAATCGTTCGGCCCAGACTTAATACCAAATATAATTTTTAAACATCTTCCAAATTCTATCATTGTCGAAATTTGTACATTATTTAATAATCTTTTGAATAACAAGTCGTTTCCCGAGTGTTGGAAAATCGCACGAGTGTTCCCCATTCTGAAAAAAAAACAAATCACCAACGGACCCAGAAAGCTATCGTCCCATTAGCTTACTCTCCAATTTCGGCAAACTCTTCGAAATTATAATTTACGAAAAATTAAATGATCACGTTTTGGAACAAAAATTGATACCCGATAACCAGTTTGGTTTCAGACAAGGCCACAACACAATTCACGCCATCACAAAATTAGTCACCGACGTAACACACAATTTAAATTTTAATAATCCGACGGGTGCCGTGATGATTGACATAAAAAAAGCGTTCGAATCGATTTGTTAGACGGACTCCGCGCAAAATTATATAAAATGAATTTCCCCATCGCAATACTGGAATTATTGTACGAATTATTGTACAATCGAAAATTCATAACAACAACAAGGTTCAATAACGGCTCCATTACTTTTCAATTTATATATGTATATGTATATATGTATGTCTATATGTATATATATATTATGTATATGTATATGTATATATGTATGTATATGTATATGTATATATGTATGTCTATATGTATATATATATTTATATATATATATATATGTAGCTGATTATCTTATTTATTAATTTTTAATTTTAATGTTATAACAAATTGTTAATATTAAAGGTATGTATGTGTGTGTGAATGTGTACAGGTACGTGTGTGTATGAATGCCCCTCCTCCTTGTATATAGTCCTTTTTTAAGTCACAAAATTGAGTTGATATTGATTTAAATTTTTGTAACATTTTATTTACATCAATACTATATACACTTTTTAATTTTATATAAAGTTTTGTTTTATATATATATATATGTATATATATATATATATATATATATATATATATATATATATATATATATATATATATATATATATATATATATATATATATATATATATATATATATATATATATATGTATGTGTATATGTATATGTGTGTGTATGTATATGTATATATATGTATGTATGTATGTATGTGTGTATGTGTATATGTATGTATGTATGTATATATGTATGTATGGATATATATATGTATATATATATATGTATATGTGTGTGTATATGTATATATATATATGTGTATGTATGTGTGTATATATGTGTATATGTATATGTATGTATGTATATGTATGTATATATATGTATGTATGTATATGTGTATGTATGTGTATATATGTATATGTATGTGTATATATGTGTATATATATATATATATATATATATATATATATATATATATATATATATATATATATATATATATATATATATATATATATATATATATCATTTTGTAAATTCAAATTATTTTTGCATTATATACAAAAACATAATTAAGTTTAGATAATTGATGAACCTGAGTTCCCATTTTTAGGGACAGTGGTAAAAATTTTATTTTTATATCATAGTTTTTGGATGGCCTTTTATAACTCCAACATCCTATTAAAATAAAATTATAATTAGTCTAAGACACAATTGTATAAAATGTTTTCAATAAATGGATTTATTTGTTTAAAAAAAAAAATAAAAAAAAATCATTAGACACAGTAATACGCAGATTTTACCTGGTCAACTGCCGAAGTTGTTTAAAAAAAGTGAGTGTTAGCTTCCAGAGTAAGGTTACCCAAAACAAAATTAAAGGAAAAAATTTAATAATAATTTCATAAATGGCAAGAAGCAAACCTAACAGTAAATCGAGATGCTTGTGACTTTTTATCCTTAAAGTGCATTCGAATTGAAGAACCAGATAATGCAAATACTGATTGAAAGTAGATTTAAAATTAGAAAGTGGAACTCCAAATTCCAGGAACTTTTACAAAAGTTGGCGAGGAATAAAATGGATGAGATCCAAAAAATAATAGAAGGGAATCTAACAGTAAAAACTCTGGAACCGATTTCATGGTGCAGTATTACCTTGGTCGAAACCATAATATAGTTGAACCCATAATTTATATACTGAAGAAATCTAGACAAAATCCGAAGGACTATACATGTTGAGAGGGAAAGTTCAAAATTACTTGCAGGTTTAGAAAAATAGTAGCATGGCTCTAATAAGCTGAAACAATCAAAATGGCCAATAAACCGTTATCTACCAACTAAGGTAATACTTAGATAAATCGAAAAGCGAAAAAAGGAGAAGTATTTCAGATGCGAAGACCAAAAAGAACGATATTATATACCACCTATTAAACTATTATTTGTTCTGGCTTGACCTTTTTATACAGTCAGAGAATTCTTCAAGTAAATTTGGCACATGTACGTGATGCAAGAAATGCGTCACGATGCAAACAAAACAAAGCAAAATGAAAGATTAAAATCAATCTTAATCTTGGTTGGTTTTGTTTGCATCGCGACGCTTTTTTTGCATCACGTACATTTACCGGCCGCATAAGGGGAAGACTTCGAAACTATTAAATTAGGTTCGAAAAGTTGCAAAAATATTACAAATTAAATATAAGTTTGACAATCACATTGCTTCAAGTTCTTGTACATGCCAAATGTATTAAGATAATAGAACAAATAGTAAAAAAGTTGAATTTTTTAAAACTTTTTTTAAATTTGCCTGGGCATTCTCTACAATCCCCTCATACTACTTTAAATGTACTCAAGTGCTATAGTTTTTTACGTAAAACGATTTTACTTGCTAAGATATTATGTTGTAGTGTTTTTTTTATTAGTAAAATAGTAGGCGATGATTATCAACTCCTTTGTTGAAATGGTGAGAAAACAAAAAAATAAAATATTTTCATTAGTTGTGAAAAAAAAGTGTTGTGCTGGAGTTGTGATTTTTGAATCAAAAATTCTAAATAATTTAGGAAAATTGCTATTACGATGGCCCAGTTTTCAGATGAGGAGTACATTAATATTCATTTTTTAACAGATTGTGCGATGGTAATGCATCACGCGGGTTCAATGAATATCAACACAGATCCTCAATGTGTTCCTGATGCAATAGTATTTACAAATATGCTACGATTGTTAGATATCCTAACATGAAAAATGCAATTTAGTTTTAACTTACTGTTTAAACCATAATTCATTGGAAATATACATATGCAACCTACATGTGGATATAAAGGCAGACATTGGAAATATTTAAACATATACGGGGTATCGGAAATAATTCAGCCTAAGGTACACGTGGTTAATTCAGCCATCGAAGATTAATTGATTTGATAAGGGTGACCATTTTATACTTCATTTGAATTAAAACAGAATGGATGCCTTATTTAAACGTAAAGCAGTTATAAAAAGGCAATTTACAAAAAGCATTAGTTACATGAATTCAAAAGGAAAGGATACCAGTATAGGGGAGCTGAATGTGAGTTTAGTAAGGATTATTGAAATTTACAAGCAGTTCGTTGAGATAACAGACCAAATATTTGCAATTGGTGCTAGTTGCTAGGTGTCGGAAATGAATGCAATCGACGATATATTATCCATTGGTATCAAAAATCCAAGTTTTTATTAAAGAAAACAAACGCTGAGGATGGTTTTCAAGGGTTGCTATCACCGGTTACCGTCGGTTTGAAGATATTACTTCAATCTCTTTTGTTGCATGGTATTGTGTGAAATGATGAGTTACCTCAACATTTATACAAATATCTGCTTATCTCCTACCTGAACCAAAGTTTTGCAGGCAGTTCTATACAACCAAGCATCCAGTATAGCTATATGGGTTTACCGACAATCATTGAGATATATAACAAAAATTAACCTAGTTATTGCAAAAACGAGAGTTAAAAGAATTAAATCAATAAGTGTTCCAAAACTTGAACTTAAAGAAGCCACTTTATTGGTTACATTATTAAAAAAGTGTATTAACATCTCTCGATTTGTCAAGAGCAACTAATATTTATCTTTATTCAGATTCGACAAAAGTGCTGTAATGGTAAGCTAAACCTCCAAAATTATTAAAAACATTTGAAACCAATCGTGTTTCAGAAATAATAAAATCCACCAAATTCAATTGATTTGTAATGTTTAAGCAATTTTTTAAAATCTAATTGGTATTAATTTTAAAGTTTTGTATCAAATAAAGTGTATATAAATTAGATTTTTGGTGATTATGTGACGTATTTTCCATAAATAGGTTAATTCAATTGATTTGTATTGTTTAAACAATTTTTTAAAATCTAATTTATATTAATTTTAAAGTTTGGTGGAAATAAAGTGTATATAAATTAGATTTTCTGCGATTATATGACGTATTTCACATGAAAAGTTTAATTCAGTTTCAAAGAAATTTTATTTTTGTATTAGGAAGTTGTAGAAAATATTAAGAAAAAATAAAAATAAATAAATAAAAATGTCTTTAACGCATTTTTTAAACTGAATTTTGTAGCCTTTACATTTATATCAGTCAAGTTAATCAAAGTTGGTTGCTCTATCCGATATTTAGGAAAATTTTGAAGTACCCCTTAGCAGAATAGCATTCCAAAAACGAATACTGAATATTGTCCTTAAAATTTTATATTTTTGGCTACAAATTAATTAATCATACCAAAGTTGTCGACCACACATATTTTTTTAATAATTTTGATGATTCAATAAATTTTTAATGTGGTTTGAATACTAAAAAAAAACTCAAAAGTTTACGCGCGAAAACCATTTAAAATCAATTCAAAAATAATCAAAGAGACATTCTTGATTGACAAAATATGTATTTTTTTATTATAAATTGCGTCTATTTAATAAAGACATAAAACTTAATATAAATAAGAAACAGATTTTAATCCTTTTGTTGTTTGATTGGCGTTTACCATATAGCTCGAGAGCTGCGCGTATTTACTATAAAAAAGGGAAAATAAAGTATGAAAATACAATTTTCACCATTAATCAAAAAAAAAATTCTATATTTTGGGGTTATCACAATTGTATAGCATCGAAATCATTAATCAAAATGTTTACTTAAAATTATTTAGTTATTCTTCAAGTTTTATGTTAGGGAAATGCTTATGTACACTTTTCATTATTTATTTCTATATTTTATATACACCCAGTGTTGGAAAATGGTTGTGAACTATAAAAGTAAATATTTGTATTTAAATCATACGTCAATTTTATTTTTTAATAAAGTTTTTTAAACTACTTTTGGAAAGATAAATATTAACATACTTCATTTTAAAGTAGTTTAACAATGGCTGTTCAAAAAACAAAAGTGATAAATATTTTTGTTTTATTACTGCATTATGGTTTGGGAAATACTTCCGTAATCTGATTAGGTTTTAATCAAATCTCATTGTAAAGAAGAGTTATGGGCGTAATATATTGCCCCAAAAGGGACACTAATCAAAATTAAATAATCGAATATCTTGTCATTTGGTTTATTAAGTTTTGAAAACTTCAAATAAATTACCGATATGAAACAAAAATTAACAAAAGCTATAGCCCCTTGCATATTTTTGGATTTTAAAATTTTTTTTGAAAATTATCAATTGATTTATGGCTGTACTTTTACATATTTTGACAGCTATTGATAGTTATACCGATCATCCTAATCGGATGCCTATTAAAAGTTTCGATTTTGATTAAAAAAATTTCGATTCGAAACTAATATTAACAAAGGCCTTTGCATATTTTTGGGATTTAAATTTTTATTTTTTTTTTGAAAATGAACAAACGATTGATGGCAGAATTTTTACATATATTTTGAAAGCTTTTGATAGGAATTTCTAGCAACATGGAGATAATTTGTAAATTTCGGGCGAAAACTAATACTATTTATTACAGTCTACGGCTTAGAGCAATTAGTTTATTAATAGGTTTTGTTTTCAGGGAACTTTTGCAGATTGCCCTTGAATGGTAGCACACTGAAATTTCTAATAAGGGATGACAGAATGCAGAACAGCTAGTTCATTATAGTTATGATTGACATGTGCTTACAGTAGATTTAATGTTGGCCGCCGGGAAAAAGAACTTGTGGTATTATATGCGCGTTCTTGAAGGTAGATCACAAATACAAAATACTTCAAAGTCGTTGACTTTCAATTTATCATATTCGTGAATATCAATATTCAGGTTTTTTTGAACACTCTGTCATTTGACTCGAAATTTTGACATATCAATTAACTCGATTACCTTTATGATATAACACTGTTTCGCGAGCACAACAGCTGCAATTAGTAGTTAAAACTAAATTTAAATACTTGGATTTAAATTCTTTAATTACAATATCCAAACTTCACACTTCAAGAAATATTTTTATCTTTACGTTAGTTTTCTTTTAAGAGATTTTCTCTTACGAAAATTTTGTTGTTAATTCCGAAAAATAAATTAAAATGTTAATTCCGAAAAATAAATTAAAAAATTTGGACTGATGAGATGAAATGCCACAATACTCCCCGCAGTGAAAACGAAAAATTTTAAGATGATTTTACGAAGTCTCAAAACGGCAAGGGCTCACATAACTCGCTCTAGTGACAGTAGGTTTTGAAGAACTAAAATGTGGTGTTAAATAGAAAGTAATTTTTTTTTTAATTGGTTTCGAATAAGAGTTGGCCTTTTCTGTTGAAATAGGTAATTTAGACTTAGGTTGTGATGCAATTTGTTTATTATTCCACTGATTCTCGAGTTAGCAGAGTTTAAGTTTATAGATCTGAATGTTGCTGTGTTTTAAATTAATTTCAATGACAAATAACTCTTCCGTACGACGAATAACCAAATGTAAACCGGTGTAAGGAGGTTGTAAAGATTTTCTTACAGAATCGGTTCTAAGAAACACGTGAGAACACGAATTCAAATCTTTGCTGATGAACATTTTTTCGGAGCAATGTTTGGATGCTGGTGAAGGCTTAATTTCATCAAAATAATGTTTTAAAGATTTTACGAAGTCAGATTGTGGAATTTGGCTTAATTCACTGTCGAAAAATCGTAAAGAAGTTTGGAATACTAATTCAGCTGAAGTGGCTTATAGCTTCTCGCTATAAGCAGTCTTTAGGCCAAGCATAATTGACGGAACAATTCTAGTCCAATCTGTGCGATTATGACACATAATGGCAGATTTGATCAAACGGTGCCATCGTTCGATCATGCTATTACATTTTGGGTTATAAGCACTTGTTCTTTTTCTCTCGAACCCAAGTAATTTAGATAATTCTGAAAAAAGTTGGGACTCGAATTTTCCTCCCTGGTCTGTTACAATAGACACTATGTTTGTTTGTTTTTGTTTGTTTGTTTATTTCTATGCAATCTGTTTTGGGGCCGAAGCTCACCCAACTCTTTCGCAGTTAATTAACGTCCTACTTTACGCCATTACTAGCCAAATCGAGGACGCGCAAATACAGGTTCACGTTTCAAATATCCATCTGCACATTGCATTGCTCCTGCCAGCCTGTACTGGCATGGACGATGGTTCGGCCCATGAATTCCGCACTCCAACGGGGGGTCATAGTTGTGTTCATCGTCATCAACGATCGTAATCAAGTGATGAAAAATCCCTTTTGCAACCCTCCCCCGTTGGGATTCGAACCCGGTACCTCCCGTCCCAAACACCGCAGCTTTAACCACTGCGCCAATTGCTCGGTCAATAGACACTAGAACACCGAAACGAGATACCCAATTTGAATAAACAGCAAAAGCGACCAAGGCCGCAGACATGTCTGTGACTGGAATCGCCTCGGCCCAACGTGTTTATCGATCAATCATCGTATTACAATGTCGCTGATCTTCAGAAACCGGTAGCGGACCAATGATGTCGAGATGGATTTTCGAAAAACGATGGGAAGTTAATTTAAACGTGCCAACAGGTGATTTTGTATGTCAAGTTGTTTTAGATTTTTGACAAGCTACACAATTTTGAGCCATAATTTTTGCATCTTTCTCAATTGAAGGCTAAATAACATTTTTAGTTAAAATTTCAACGGACGATTTAACTCCTTGATGAGATAAATTACGAAATGATTCAAAAACTATTTTTCTAAAATGTTGAGGAATAAATGGTCTTGATTTAGCTGTCGAAACATCACAATATAATAATATACTTGAATTGAAAGAAACGGGAAATAGTTTAAATTTTAAAGTTGAATTATTATTCAAAATATCTCGAAGTTCTCATTGGTCTGCGCATCTGCAATTGCCGAGTAATCAATACGTTCCGGTAAAGAAATTTGACCAATACAAGACAATGTATCTGCTACAACATTATCAACGCCAGAAATATGTTGTATATCAGTTGTCAACTGGCTGATAAAATCCAGTGGTCTAAACAGGCAAGGTGAGGCTTTTTCTAAATTTTGATTGAATGCAAAAAATAATGGTTTGTTATCTGTAAACAATGTAAAATTTCGACCTTCCCAAATATACCGAAAATATTTGATGCCGGAATATGCTGCGAGTAGCTCTCTATCGTATGAACTTTAACGTTGTTGTGTATCAGTGAGACGCATAGAAAAGAAACAAGTGGTTGCCAAGAATTTAAAATTAGTTGTTGTACTACTACACCAATTGCTGTGTCTGAGGCATCAACCATAATTGCCAAACGAGCAGATGAAGATGGGTGTGCCAGACAAGTTACATTGGATAATTTAGATTTACAGTTTTCGAAAGCTTGTATTGAAGATTTTGTCCATTTAATTGGAATTTTGCTATTTTTTTGTAACCTTTTAGAAAATCTTTTAATGAAATTTGATCGAAAGCTGCGTGGAGAATAAATCGACGTTAAAAATGTATCATGCCTAAAATCGTTTTAATTGTTTTACGGTACGAGGACGTTTGAAATTAGTGACTACATTGACTCGAATTTGTGTTGGAAGGAAACCGTGAGCATTTACGTTGTGTCCTAAAAAGTTAATTTGTGTATTGGCGAAAATGCATTTATCCAGGTAATCACTAGACCAAATTTTGATAATCTTTGAAAGATACAGAAAAATAAATTTAAAAAATAGGACTAATGAGATGAAACGCCACAAAGTAATTCTGTTATTACTGACATGTTAGTACTTTCCTTTTCCTACCCCACAAAAAATAATTACTAAATATTGACCACAAGGAGTCTATAACCGGGCCAACCTCAATAATTTAACTGATATCTAGCCTTAACCGTCCCAGTATATGTAAAAACGGGTGTACGGTGGGCTTTTTGCGATATCCTGCTTAATGCCTGGTCGTACATTCTAAATTAATCAATCAATTTGGTTTAATAAGTTTGGAAAACAGTCATTGATTTTTTTTACTTTAAAGCAGGATACTTCTTGGGAAAGTACGAACCATTTCGATTTGGCAATATTTCAAAAAATCAAACTTCCGGAAATGATTTTAAATGTTAGTTCCAAATTCATTGCATCCTTTATAATTATTAGCAAAAGTTTTTTTTTTAATGTTTCGAAATCAAACCGATGGCAATAATTTGATATTTTATCGCACTGGCAAATATCCCAAAAATGTTATAATGTAATGCGAATAAAATGAAAATAACGAATCGTTTTTTTTAATTTTCTTAATTTTTATTTCGGAAAAGAAATGACATTTTAATTTAAGTTTTGTATAAATACCAAAAAAAAGTATATTTAATGTGATCCAAAGATTTTTTGCTCTTTACATTGTACTTACACATCTTATACAATTTTCTTTAATTTTTTGTCGATTTTCCAGTAAAGCAGACCGTCTGCAAAATTGAAATATTTTGTGTTTGTTTCATAATATTTGCGTGACTCTTTAATCTAGAGAATGCTGTTAAGATCAGGTTATGGCCCCAAAGAAAAAGAGTTTTCAAGTTCTATGTTTGAGCATACCGATTGATCTGTTGAGCGCTTTAACCAAACTTTAAATGTGAACTGTGGATTGTTAAGTCAGTTTTTAAGTGTTTATTTGCACAGCCTTTTACTCATAAAATAATTAATCTAAAAAACGGATCACTTATATAAGACGAACATCAAAGGTGAATGTCTGGTGTGTTAATGTTATAATACTAAGTTCTACTGTGGGAATGACTGAAACCAATTTCCAATGATGTGACAAAGCTTTTAATTTTTCGCACCCTTTGAGTAAGGTTAAAAAACATGTTCAAGATATCTTATTTTCGCATATCAAAGGTTGTCTAAATCTGTACATGGCCTGGGTGATTTAACCTCTGTACATGGCCTGGCTGGAACCTAGCCTTTGCTAGCATTATATAAGCCATGCAAGGGTAACGCTTGGAACTCGTTGCTCTCCAGGAAACTCAATAGTCAAAAATTGAAGACCGCATGTGTTCCTAGACTATACATTGTTTTATAGTGGAGATGACATCGACAATCTTGGTTTTCATTTTGGACCGCAGGTAAAAAATGCTGTTTTGGATTTCAAAGCAAACTATAATCTTATGTTTAAGTTACATTTACGCATGCAACCAATCTGATGTCCATATTGGAGCACTTCATAAGAATTGTGATTGGTGACTTTAATGCTAGAACTGGTCAAAGTCGGACTGACTTTTGTGAAAATGTAGATTCTTATTCCCTACATGGTCTAGCAACCGATAATAAAGAGAGATTTGTATATTTTGCGATCGCACACGATTTTTTTTGTAGCTAAAGCACATTCTTTCACCATTAAAATTTCCACTCGGAAACATGAACACACTTTCGTAAGACGTTCTATAATTGATCATGTGTTCATTGTAACGAAAGATCTCGGATCTTGTTGGTTGTGAGATTTTATCGGTTGGCTGCATAATTTGTACGTAGTAATCATCAGTGCAAAGGCCACTGTAAACCTAAGATGGCAAGTCAGAGACCACGCAGGAAGTTTTCGTGCAAGTCAGAGACCACGCAGGACAACGAAACCTACGTTTCAATTGTGAAGGTCTAATAAGCAAAAATGATAAAGCAAAATATCATAATCTTGTTAGGAGTAGCATTATGGACACATACCACCGTTCTGACGATGTAAATGCTCTATGGGAGGTATTGAAAACTTAGGTTGTTAGTCACAGATGACTCTAAGTCTGGTAAAAATCAAACCCAAAAATGATTAGTGTGGTAAGTAGTATAAATCCTTTAAAGAAGGGCGTTTTACAATAGCAATTCGAATATGTAGACAGCAAAAAAGTGAATGGTGGAAGTCTTAAGTCTGAAGAATACAACCCCTCAGCAATGATCACAGTTCTTGTAGCTTCCTTAAAAGAGTCACCACACTGCATCATACCTTTAAACCTAGGTCTATCGCCATTCGGAACCAGTATGGAAACCTCCGTGTAAACATCGATGGAGTGCTCGACACTTGAAAGGAGCAGGTCTCTAATTTACTTAATAACCAACAAATTTCACATGCTGTATTTAAAAGTCAAAATTCGCCGCCCCATTATAATGTCGTATAACTACCAAAAACCTGATTTTCAGATTTTCTGTTAAATCAACATAATTTCTTCCGTTCTTTTCAATTAATCTGTTTTGTTGTAAGTAGAATAATTAAAGAGTTAAAGAGTTTTAATTTGTTGCAAGTCCATGGTACTTTAAACGCTAATAATTCTGTTTGTCATATGTAATTTTTTTTGGTGATACCATAAGTGATATGACACAATTGAAAACTAAAATATATTTTAAAATAGTGTAAGTCCGATTTGATTTATTTTTTGTCGTAAATCGCAATTTTTGGTTTCAACCATTTTTTTATCGTAAGTCACATAACTAACCAATCATATTGCGTTGTTTTATCACGTGATCCAAGTACTTATATATAAAAGAAACTTACATTTTTGCTTATTGTTTCGAAAATATTCATTTACAACTTGACCGGTTTCTATAACCTAAATAAAAGAACGTACTGTGCAATATGGCATGAGATGGTTAAAAGGCAAGCAGGGAATGATATTGATTCATCCCTAATCAATATACTAGAACGGTTAATGAGAAATACCTCAATTGGAATTAAAATTTTAATGTGGAGTAATTATTTCATATCTCAAAGCAGGAATCGCTTAACCTCAATGACACACATTCTAATTTATCAAAGAGTACACACATTTTCAGAGCGGTGTCATTCAAATATGCAAGAAGTAGATGCTGTTATTGAATGGCATTTGAAGCTCATTAACATTTACAGTTTGGTTTCTATATTACATCCACTCAAATCATTAAGTTATCCAAATGTGTCATTAGACATCTACTAAATGAGAGAAAAACACTTTTTTAAATTTACTACGACCACCCATCTTCTTAAATTGATAACAATTTTATCGTAACTCCACTAATTTAAGTGCCATTTGAATTAAACAACAATGAGGGATGTTTTATCGTAACTCTATATTTTTTGTCGTAAGTGCCCGATCCTCAACAAGTCGGAAAATTATACGACAAAATGTTATATTTTGCATGAATTTTCCAGAAAACTGATGGGGATAGCGAAAATGTAGTATATGTTAAAAAAAATATTTGTTGAAAGCTGTACCAAATTTTTCAAACTAAGATAATCCCAATTTTAAATAACTCAAACTCGCATTTAAACTTTACACGTATTTTTGTGTAGAAGCAAGCATATTTGCTTTAAACCCGGCTTCACCTTTTTTTCAACTTCCTCCTTTTAACTTCTGGATGATAATATTCTAAAAAGTAAAAAAATCTAATATAATCTAAAATCAAAAATAATAAAATTGTATTAATTTAATTTATGCGAGCCGTAAACTGTAATAAAATAAATGAAGTTATATCACCTTAAAGTTCATTAATTACACTGCAATTATAGTAACAATAACAACTCAAATAAGTAAGCCATTACCGAGTAATACACTCAAAATTTTAAAATGAATTTAAATAACAGATTCAAAAAAAATTATTTAGCACAAAAAATAACTGAAATAACCGTTAAACAAACAAAACACTTATAAATTTTTGCTAATTGCATATTCAGGAAAAATATTCCCTACAGTTTGTGTGCATCAAGACCACCAAAACTTGCAACGTATATTGTGGAGATAAAAGCCTAAACAAAATATTAATATAAATTAAAGACATTTATGGAATCAATGCTGAGACGAACCATTTGAAAAAATCACAAATTAAAACCAATAGGACAATGAACAAACATGTATAAGAGTAGACCAGCGCAAGTTAGGCAAAATAGCCGACAATCAAAGAAGAATTAACATGGATTTATTGACGCATATCGCAACAAGGCTATAAAGCCAATGAATTTATTGTAATTAAGCAGTACAAATGAATTTAAACAAATCACAACTAACTTATTAATTGCAAAGGCGAAGATGGCCTCAATTAGTAAAACTATTACTATTCCAAAAAAGAGTTAAATACCGCCCTTGCGTTTTGGTTAGGAAGTGTTGTAACAAAGCTTGAAATCTTAGTGGCACATCAAGTATCGCAAATCAAAAATAGTTAACCTCATTTGTTAAATGGAAATATGTTTATTAACAATAAAACCCCACCTGGAGGAAACACTTTGGAGGAATGAACCAGAATCGAAAGATTGCAGAAACATCAAGTATCTAACCTCTAACATTATAATTCTATGTATATTTTTATGCAAATTAATTAAATTTTAAATATTCATAAATTAGAGCTTACAATAGTTTATTGCCAGAGATTTATGAATCAAAAATTTCATTAAAAACTACCACCTTCCAATAAGGTAGCCATTGCAGAGCTCCAATTTATGGAGATACAAATAGTTAAGATTGAACAAGGAAGATACTTTCAAAATTCCTGGCTATAAAAACCGGACCAACTTGAAAATTCCAAACTGGCTTTTAATCCTTTTATTGACAGTGCAACTCTCCCACCATCTTGCCAAGAACGATTAATTGAAGACATAAATAATGCAACATTTAATAGTGGAATACAACTAACAACAACAAGTGTTCGTAATAAATTCTGGAGTCTTAGTATCGACATTTACTCGAATCGGATTTTATTACCATGGATTTTATATTCAAAAGGCAAAAGGGTATGATGGGACATATAAAACCAGAAATCGGAAACCTGGCACTTTTAACCACAGCTGTACTTTGTTTGGGTAGAATGAGGGGGCTAGGTGTGAAAATTGTAAAGACTCAAGTGAAGAAGTTTTTCTAGAGAAGATTGGTATTATACAATGGCCTGAAAGGAATTAAAATCATTTTGGGCACTTTTGAACAATAAGACATATAAAAACAATTCTCAAAGCTGCTGAAGATGATCTTTTGCACTAAGATCAGAACACGGTGGTATTTGGTACAAAAAATGACGATCTAGCTAGCAATAGAAAATGGGAATACTTTAGGAAATGAATGTGGGTCCCGATTGCTTGGTCGATTTTTCTGATTTTTCATTGGACCGTACCAAGTTAAACTTTGCACATTCATTTGTTTTATAACAATATTTCTTCAATTGACACAGATACTTGTTGGAATTATATTCAAAGCTCGAGGTTTGAGTTTCGATAAATAAATTATCTAAGTCAACAAGCCAACAATTAGCAAAATTGCTCAATTTACATTAAAAAACAACAAAATGCTGTTCTTGAAACGTGCACTTTGATAAAGTTGGAGAAACATGACTAGAAAGCCTAAATTTTCACTACGTTATTGCCAATATTTTGCCGCAGCTGTCCTAAAAAGGGACTTATTTTCTGTACACACTAAAACACTTTTTTTAAGTGGACGATGCTGTTGAATAACTGAATTTAAATAAAAACTGCAAAGAAATTTCCTGAGGTAGTTCTAATATATATTATTGAGTGCAATAATACTACTTACTATACTTCAGCCAAAAATTTGTCACTGACCGATTCATAAGGGCCATCTGTGTTCGCAAGAATCAGTTCTTCTGTAACAGCCGAATTATTAGTAATTTAATTATAGCAAATAGGTTACCATTTATTTCAGGATGGGTTAAGATGTTTAAAATAGAACAGTGATTATACCGTTAATTCGACATTGGTGTAACAAACATTAATGCTTTACTTTGTATATTTTGAAATAAAACGGAAATTTGCGGTTCCCAGACATTTGATTGGCTGATGTTTAGACTGAGTTAATTGAAACCCATTTTTTCAGCGATAAATCCTCTCCGAGCATTAATCGGCAGCTTGGAAAATTTATCACAATTGCAAAGCTCGTGATTTCCTTAACATTTTCTATAATTTAAAAGATTTAGGCATATGTAGATAGTTACGACTGGTATATTTTAGTGTCACTGTTTTAATGTCACTGCGTTTATTTAGAAATTTTAAAATCTATTTAAAAGTTGGAAAATCAATAACTGTATAGTTTACCCTTATATACTTTCCTGCTCTCTGGAACAATTTTGTTGCTTTAAATTAAAATCAGTTTCTCTCTAAATCGGCCTCTTGTCTATGGCAGATACGAATTTTGTAATCTGCCTCCAATCCGCAAACTTCTATATACATCAATAAAAAGGTTTATTGGCATCAGTATACTTTTGAGTGGTACTTGGTTTTTTCTATGGAGATGACGGATGTCATCTGTTTTCTGATTTGGTTTTATTTTCTTCCTGGGTCAGTTCTATTTGACTTAAATTTTCCCGAGTAAGTGGACCAAGTGTTAGAATCATTCTTCAACCAAATGGGTTCTTTCCACCACAACTCACTACTGACAAGTAATTCAGAAGATATTCCTTTAATGGCGCAACCAGCTGGATCTTCTGCTGACGTAATATGCCCATATTATTGACCAGGACTATATCCATTATTTCAGTGGTTCGGTAAGCAACAAACGTTTTTCCTCGCTTGAGGTAATCCTAAACATTGCTCGAATCATTCCGTGCAGAAATCTTGATTGATGGATCATTTAGGTTTTCATTTACTGCATTCACGAGTTTAGCTTACAACAATGCAGCACACAGTTCCAATCTTGCTATAGAGATCTGTTTCAATGGGACCACCCTTGTTTTTGATGCAATTAGCGTAACATTTGTGTAACCCATTGTGTTACGAGACAAAAAGTGAACAATTGCTACATAGACTGATTCTGTTGCGTCCGCAAATCCAACTATCATTTGTTTCGAAGATAGTGTCGAGGTTGACATTAATCTTGGAATTCAAATTAGCTCAGCAGGTAACGGATCATTCCAGTTAAGTTTATTTTACCACAGCTTTTTGGTTACGATTATGATAGGAATTATTGCAGGAGCTAACCATGTGGATCAAGTATTTTAGATTCTTGTAATAGCATCAACCTCTTAGTAGCCGTATTATTTTCAGATATTGTGACTTTGAATGAAAATTAATCATTAATTAGTTCCCAATCTAACCCTAATATCTTATGAGTGGTGATGTTGGTGTACCATTTCCGGAAATGGAACCCACCACTGGACAAAACTTGTTTGAGTTGCTGATGAATATTAATAGCTTCTTTAACAGTATCCGCACCTGTCATCAGATCATCAACATCAAAATCAGTACGAATTAATGTGGCTGCTTGTGAAATCTAAAGTTCATTGTCGATTGCTAACTGGTGAAGTGTTCTAATGGCCAAATATGGAACGGATATAGTCACAAAGTCACGGTTTGAAGTTGAAAATGTTAAATTTATTCGTCTGGATTTGTTAGCCACAGAATTGTTTTATACTGTTGGTCGTCCTGATATACCAATATCTGATAAAACATCTTTTCAATATCCACGCAAATTTATGCCGACGAAACCTTAAAAAATAAAAATTAAATTTTTTTTGTATGGTAGAAACCGGAAATAATTGATTGTTTACAGAACTTCCCTTTGTTGGTTTAACTGATCCGTCAAACACAACTCTCAATTTGATAGTACTACGGAATTCCTTGGTAACGGAGTGGTGCGGAAACTAGTAAACCACATTTGTAGTGGGTGGAGTAATTAATTCCATGCGTGTACTAATTCGTGGTATAGCTGCATAAAGTCTACGTACATCGATTCATTATGGGTTGGTTATTAAATTGAGGTTCCCTAAATGTAAGGCAATTAGTTCTGCTATTTTCAATTTTATATTATTGTTTAATGGAAGTCTGACAATATATCTGCCTTCGGTATTTCGTGAAACGGTGGTACTATAATGCTGTTCTCATGTTTGTTCATCAGGAGTGAATTATTTTGTTATCTAAGATTTTTGTGTGATGGCAGGTAACGTAATCAGATCGTTGGTAGTTGATGGAACCGACCACCTTTCATCCAAAAATGAAACTTTGCGTTACTGGACTGTTTTCTGACCCAATGATTTTACTTGGCTGAATAATGGTCAATTAGTTTGGAATGATGGTTGTTTGAGTACTCTAGTTGCAGTCCCACTATAGATGTGACAACTTGGCTGGGTCAAATTGAGTGCTTAGAATTGGAGAAGTGATTATACCTCTCCGATGAAAGAGCTTCTGCGATGATAGAAACGTGTGAGCCTGAATCAAGAATCGCTCTACAAAGTTGGTAAGAATCCTGGATCATCACTTGAGCTGTTAGTAGCAGTGATATTTTTTTATTTTGTTTTGTGTACAAAACAAAATAAAAAAATATCACTGTTGTTGGATATGTCACTGTATATGTCCTGTACTATTTCGTGCGAAATAGTACAGGACTATTTCGCACGATTTGCAGCTTACGATACGATGGATTTACGATACATTTGGATTTGCAGCTTACGATACTATGATTTGAATTATGTGACAGTTGTAACACAAATTGCGATTTGCTACAAATTTATTTCGATCCATTCATATTTTAAAATCCTTTTCATCCCTCTTAGTATTGATTTTCATTTCATTTGGGACAAGAAACCATGACGACTTTATGACAGGATTTAATTACATGTGGTTTATTTCTTCGTGTGGTCCTAGTTGATGATTGGGTGCAATTAGCTAGAACATCACTAATAACTCGTCAATTGTTGGTTAATCTGTATTGACTGTGCTAATCGACCAAACTTGTTTTGTATCTGGATCTAAATTGTATAGTACTAATGGTTAACCAGCGATTGCGGCTTTTAGCTTCAGTTCATAATGATTTAAGTCCCCTGATTACTTCATCAGAAACATCAGATAACTGCCTTAACTGTGTTAGAGATTCTTCTCTTACAGTAGATTGATCTATAAATGTTTGAACTATAGCGAGGATACCACACCAATTTTTTTTCACTTTCAAGTGAAGGTCACTATTAAGAAGACAGTGATCCCGTAGCTGATACATTTTTCTGAATGACCAGAGTTGTTCATTTGTAAAATTGGCACTTCCAATCTAAGCGACAATTCACATTTAAGCCAAGACAATTCACAACAATCATGCAATGCCATGCACAAGTATTATTACATTGGCAATCAAAGTCGTAGAAAATAATATTATCTGCAAATGACCGATTTGTGCTTAGGTTAAATAAAACAACTTTCATCTTAGGACTGATTTGCAACTTATGAGAAATTAACTATTTACTTAAAATATCAAGGTCATGATTAATTCTATCATCAGTTATTCAGTAATTAGTGCAGTCATACGCAAACGCCATATCATCCGCTAATGCCACACATTTCCCCTTGAAATTAAGTGTTAACTAAGTTTAAGTACTTCATTTTGACTTGTTTAATTAGTTTTTTTAATCTATTAGCAAATCTGAAATAGCGTGATTTGTTCCTTACGTTATTTAGGTTGCCTTTTAATAATTTTTTACGAAGACAGTTTTTTGTGCTTATCTGAGAAAGAATAAATTTGTTACACCACAGTTCAAGCTTTGCAAAATTTCTAGACGATTTGATTGGTGATTTACATTTAGATATATGACTCTCTAAATTTATAAAGATCTCATCAAGGGCATCTGTAATATTGAATATATTTAAAATTGAGTTCCACGATTCATTTAGTAGCAGGTGGTTTAGTAAATCAAAATTAATTCAAAATTGTGGGTAAGTAACGGTATACTGAGGCTTTTTAATAAACTTCGAATTTAATGCCAGAGAAACAAAAATAGCAGTGATTAGTTATTAGAACTATACATAGTCAAAAATTCTAGTTGGAACATTGATGTCAGAGCCATGGCTGGACATTTTAAATTTGTACTCATCAATGATTGCAGAGTTTTTGGTTTAAATTCATTCAAAGTTTCGTATATTTAAACAAAAATTAATTTATGCTGTACGATTGTAATCTGTAAATGCACAAAATCTAAATTTTGGGTTATTGCCAAATCGTTCACAGATTATAAGTGCAACAAACATTTTCACACCAAATTGAATATGTAAATTATTGTTATAGATTATGGAACATATAGCACAGAGGCAAAAACTGTTCTTAAAAGAGCTTCATCTATAGCTGTTGCCGTTGCACTATAACCGACGATGGAATCCCTTTAAATAAATAAAAATTAATATAAATGTAATTAAAAATAATTTTAATTAATAATTTTTAATCTAAACCCACAATTTTCATAAAAAATAAACAAAATTTTAATCAATTTTTACCTAATCTGCAAACTCATTGAATTGAATGGTTCAATAATTATTATTTTAATTAAATTTTTTTTTTTTTTTTTAATTTATTTTGTTTGCATGCATATATTAATTTGATTATTTATATTTAAATATGTCCACAAAATTTAATATCGAATTTATGGTGTATATGCATCGAGATACGGTTAAATTCATTGCGGAAAAAGGTTTTGCTGATAATGCGCACACATTTTAAAATTTGACATGACTGCAACTTTGAGTTCTGAAAATGTAAAAAAATGTTTCAAAAAACGTTTATACTATTGAACGTTTAATTGAATATTTTTTCATATCCTCGAAAAAATAATCTTGTGGGCTTCCTTTTGCTCAATATTTATGCTCGAAAATTATTTCTAAAAATTTTGATTGATTGATTTATTAGCATTTTTGACCAAGGACGAACCAAAAACTCCCGGAATATCAGGCACAATCGTATAGCCGTGTTACATAAAACAAAACCGATGGAGTGGAAGATATGTTAGTTTTGACAGACTCGACCCCGTTACTGACACCTACACTGAGAAAAAAACTATAGTTAAAATATATAAAAACCTAGTATAAAATACACAAGGTTACGGCAGTTTTCAGCCTACTAAGTACTTGTATAGCACTACGGAGTTTTTTTGATTATTTTAACAAAATTAGGATATCATAAATCAACTTAGTTTTTTATAAGAAAGACCCTTTTTAACATACTAATCTATCGAAGTTTTGTAAATAATTTAGACACGGCCATATATAATTTTTTAGCAAAGCGTACTGTTAAAATTAACAAAACATTTTGTTAAAACGTCGAAGTTGCTTAGATAATTTAAACATGGTTATGTATAACTCTATATAATTAAGCTGACTATACAAATTAACAAAGCATTTTATCTAAAATATCGAAGTGAACTCCGTAGTTCAAACATGACCATGTATAATCATTTATCGAAGCGGACTAGACAAATTAACAAAGTATTATTTTTAAAGGTGGCTTAATCGGTTATAGTTAACTAAACAACCCTTTGTTTTTTGATGGGATTGTTTGAGGCCGCTATAACAATTTCTAGAATGTTGATAATGCAAACTAGCATATCGTTTCACTTTTTGAGTTAAATAATGTAGATCTTATTGTTTAAAGTTTATTTGCATACCAAATATATTTTTGTAACAGTTTTTACTGAATGAACTGTATAAATTTGGAAAATTATTTAGATTTACATTATTTTATTCATTCATGAAATTCAGTGATTTTCGATGATTCAGTGGCACACATATGAAATTGAGACACCATGTTATTATTAATAAATAAATAAATACAAAAATTATATTTTTATTTATTACATGTTCTTTATTTTATTTTATTAATATCCCCAAAAAAAGTATCTACAATGGGACAGTCCTGCAATTCACTGGCAACGCCAAAAAAAATTCGTGTATAAAAGTTCAAACAAAATAATACTCCTGTGGATATTGCAAATTGAGAACATAAAACATTTTAAAGCAATATTGAAGCGCAGTTTAATATGAAGGAAATTTAAACTTTATGTTATCTAACGCAACGTAGAATTCAGTTATGTTAAGGTTATCCCCGACAACTATTATAAATGGTTGTAGGCAAGTCCCAAACTGCAAGCACAGTTTTCGTTTCTCAGCTAAACTATCATCTTTATCAGAACTTCGTGGGACAACAATTGCAAAAGCGTTTTGCGAGTCTTTAATGCTGTACTTAATTCGTTTCCTGTTGACCGTTTTTGATGATGGGACAAGTACAGCGTACAAAAGCTGCATGTAGTGAAAATTAATAGTATCTGTTAAAGAAAGGGAAATTAAGAAACAAATAAAGTAAAGTATACACAATTAGTAGTCATAGATTACATACCAGCAGTTAGATTTTCTTTTTTGTTCAGTAGTCTGTAAAAACATTACTTAGATGAGCAATCTTTAACCGTTTCCTTGTACAAAGTATCCACAACTTTTAAGAAATTGTCCCATTTCACAAATAACGAGTCATTTTCAAAATAAATATATTTGAAATCGATATCGACCTGTAAATTATACTATTAATAACAAATTTCTTTATTTTTAAGTTTATCCAATTACCAACTCTGGAGCACTGGCGTACTTATAAAGTGGCCAGTCTTTAAGTAGTTGTTGTAGATTGCAATCATTATTTTTGTCAGTGTTTTTTCTTCGAAATGCCGCAGTTCTTTTCCATTGCTCTATTACTTCATCCCAGTTGCGCAAATGTTTTAGTATTGCTTGAATTTTTTCCAATTGTTCTATGTCTAAATCTGTAAATTAGTTGAAATAAAAAATATACTACTTAAAAGTTATAAATGCAAACTACCTGTGCCACTTGCAAACTCTTCTACAACTTTTCTTCCAGCCAAAATTTTGGGCTTACGTTTTTTAGTATTTAAATTTAATTTTTTCAGAGACCTCAATTGACATTGATATCGGTCCCAAATTTTTCCTTTAGGAGGTAACTTGCCACGTCCACTAAAGTAAGTGTTCTGCAAAGTAATTTAAAATTAAATAGAAATTAAAGAAAATTTTGTTTTATTCTCCATATTTTCATTTGGAAAAACTTCAATTATCTGCTCTGCAGTGGTTTTTGCTTTTGACACCGATAGTTTTACTTCGTTTTCTATATAATATTGAATTACTCTATGAACAATACTTTTGAGTTCCGCCGGATGCAAAATATTTGTTTCCCTATACGATTCTATTAGGGACCTTCCTTGTTGATTGCTATTTAATATACTTACAACCGAAATCTAAGTAAATAAAAGTTTAGAATTAAAAAATCATAAGGCTTATTATATTATTAACATTAACAAATTTGTATTACGTCTTCTGAATTAGTTGTTGATAGGGTAGCATTTGAAAATCTACAAGACTGGTCGTTATCCGGATACTTTCGTTTTGGAGATACAGAATCACACTCTGAAAAACACAGTTTGTGTTTAGTTATCCAATCACTTATCGAAGAATTCATTGACAAAGTACTATCTTCATTCTGTAGCACAATAACAATTTTTAGTTTTTACACAATAAATCTGTTATAAAATCATTTAAATTTACAAAACTTTTCTGCAACTTGGTCAAATGATGTTCAAACATCACTTTGGTTGCGAAATTATCCGATGTAAATATTTCATCGATATGTCTTTCCTTCATCATTTTTAAAGTTTCGATTGATATATTTTTGGCTGTGAAAAATTAAAAAATTTAATTATCTATTTAAAAAATTAGTGGGTTAAATTTTAACTTTACATTGTAATATAGTGAAAACATCTGTTGGGAGATTCCAGCTATTTAAGAGATCATACATGATCATATATTAAATGCAAAGAGATCATGCATTTGCATTTAATATATGAAATGGTTTTTGGATTGTTGCTGGTTTTGAAAGCCACCAGGATAGTCAAAGACATGGTATAAGCATGAATAGGTTTTGGCATTATTTTCATCAATTATCTCAGAAAATAGTTCTGGAGCATCATCCATTTTCTATTTAACTCGAAAATTACTTAAAAAATTTTAGTAACTGAAACAAATTAATTAAATTATTTTTCTGAATTTATATGTTTAAATGTAGATTTAACCATATAAATTCAGCCATACTCGTATACTCGTAAACTGGAGCTATGTATAATCATGTTAAACAAAATATTGCTTCTTCCTAATCATGGACTGGCCACTTGACAATTTATGCGGTTGTATTGGAGGTGAATCAAAGAAAGCTACTAGATACTAAAAGTTTTGGCATACTTAAGTTCGATTTACATTCAGAACACGCAAACATCGATATTGATGAGTATCTAAATAATTAGAAAAATGCAGAACAAATTTTATTTCAAAATTTCAATTTAAAAGCACGGCCAAAAGTTTTTCCAAAAACAGTGCACTTTTGAAAAAGGGGTAAACGATTATTGAACTTCAACTACATTTTATATTGAAATAACAACGTTAAAATCCGAGGAATCGCTTCACATTCACAATGAATATTTGATTATATTATATATTAATATATTAATTTTACAACTTACCTTGCACCTCTAATAATTATAAAAACGCCACACTTTATAAATCCACTAATTTATTTACACAAGTTAACAATCTAAATTTTTAACAATTAAAATAATTTTTTCACAACTTAACCCATCAAAATACACTTCCATAATGATTTAGAGAGCATATTACTTGATTTATTTTTTATATGTAACCATATACGTTAACGGTTCAAATAACGGGACTATATTTCTAATTATTTCTAGTAAATAGAGATACCGAAAATTAATAAGACTATTTCATTTAGTCCTGTGGATATGATCGCGTGTTGCCTGTTTTTATATAGTTCCGTCTCTTTCATGCACTTCTAGAATATTCTAATAAAAAATATGTTTTGAATGGTTGTGTGTTGGTATGTAATTTTAAATTAAAAAAAAAATTAAAACAAAACGAACAATAAAGGTACTACACACGATCAAACTTACCACCGCCGACGGTCGGCCTGTTAAATTGGATCGTGTGTAACACCTTATATGACCATTTTTAATAAGACGAACGAAAGAAAACAAACGAACGAATTTTCGGCAGCACTATATATTGTAGATCAGGGGTATGATTTTTTTGCTGAACATTTAAAAAACAAAACAAATAACTGCTTAAGCACTCTAAATAAAAATGATTACTATAAGTATTTTTAGTAAGATAAATAATTTAACAAAATATGTTTGTATTTATTCTGGTTGACATTTTTAATTGGAAACATTTTTTTACGAATTAGGTTAGATGCAACTGAAATTTTATTACACACCAACATTCAAAGATAATTTACATTCTCGTGTAAATTATCTTTGAATGAATTATATATTCAATTTATAAAAATTTATACAAGCTTTTGAAACACTTAAAAAGAGGATAAACTTGTATAAATTTACTAATTAGTTTTGTAAAACTCGCCAAAAATTTTCTTTTAAACAAAATGTATAATATTACCAAAAACTTGTATAAAAATACTATGGTTTAAAAATTCACTGTATTTTAGTTCACCTAAGCCATTTTGTATAATTTTACTAAAGTTTTTTTTCTCAGTGGAAACGATCGATAATTAGTATTTTTTTGTGGAGTAGGAAAAGGAAAAGTAAGTCCAATTTCCTACGACAATCACAATTTTTTTGAACTGTTTTGTATTCTGTCCTCTCTTATCAGCACCTCCAGTGTGCCAACATTCAACATTCAACAAAATCTATTAATGGACTAATTTCTTCAAGCTGTAGACTGTAAAGAATTAAATTAATTTTCACCTGAAAATTATAAATAATTAATCCCTAATATCATATTTGTATAATTGTATAATTGTATATTTCTTCAAGCCCTCTGCTGTAATTAACTGGATTAGCTTTTGCCTGAAATATACAATTGATTCATTTATATTACAGCATTAAAAATATAAAATTATAAAAAATTATAAAACTAAATTAGATTTTGAAATAATTGATTGAACATTACAAATCAATTGAATTAACCGTTTAATAACAAATACGTCCATCGAAAATGATTACTAAAAATGTATTTAAATAATTATTTTATAAAATATCTTTAGAATTGATGATTCAAGCTTTCTGGAATTAGTTGTAACCACAGCTGGGCGTGTAAATTACACAATGTAATTTACTGGGTTTTTTACATGTAAAATGTATGTAAAATGTAAACGATTATTTTATACATACTGTAAAATATAAATCAACTTTTTCATTACAATTATCGCCATCTGTTACCAAATCTCTTAGTTAAAGAAAAATTGACTATATACTACAGTGTAGTGTATTTGTGTTTACTTATTGTGATATTTGTACATATGTATAAATGTAAAATAAAGTGCACCTTTCCTATGATAAGAAATATTTTGACAATGAAATCTTGACACCTGCTATCAATAAATGTAATTTGATGAAAGCTTCGTTTTTCGTGAGAGGAGTTAGCATATGGAATTCCTTGAATGGTAACTGCTGAGTTTCAAAAAGAATATTTTTCCCAAATTTAATTATTAATGTATTAATCAATTTATCTAGTATTAATTCTATGGTAAGGTTAGTATAATGATATTAGTGCAAACTTAGGTTATGAAAAATTATTAATTGTAATTAGAGTAAGAAAAATTAAATTGAATTAAAAAAATTCACTACAGTTCCACGCTTAAATTCGATAATCATATTCGCTACCTCTTTACTACACTGGACATCAAAGGCATAATGCATGGGCATTTTATCGATTGGATAGAATAGGGCTAGTAATTTCAGGCATACATTTATTTGATGAGGGTGAGACGGGTAGTGATAATTTGGTTGATTTTGTCCTGTTTGAAATTAATAAAGATTTAAATTTAAAAGCCAGTCAAACGAGTATAGATTCACTTCATTCATTTCACTGCAGAGAATTATTTTATTTATGATTAAACGTCAAATTGCAATTAGTTTTCCGCTACATATCGAAAGAAATATGCACTCTTAAAAATATTTTATTTTAGTTTATTCAAATGTAGCTAGATGGCACTATGTCACTAGTTGTTTATTTTGTCGAATACAAGAACTAGTTTAAGACGTAAACAGATGGCATTGTAGAAGGATAGGTGATTTTTATAGTCTCAATGTAGATAACTAAAAGTTGAAAATAATTATGATTTACCATTTAAATAAAATGTTTAATTGGATTTTCTAATGCAAGTTATTTTTATAAACAAATATTTGTATCATTTATTCAATATTTTAAATTATTTCTGGACGGATTCTCGTTTTTTAAATATAATTTACATATTTTTGTAATATACATATTTTTTTGTAATTTACGTTATTTACATGTAAAATGGAGAAAACGTTTTTTACATGTAAAACGCCCAACCCTGGTTGTAACTCAAAATGCTTTTGATCAGAAGTCAGTTCAACATCGTAATCAGTGGTCGTCTAAACACTTTTACTGCTGAGTAACATCTAAAGACCAATTAATTCTTCTTCAATTTTCAATACAACAAAGTAATAGAATTCCTTTTAAATGTCTTTCAACTACAAGAGAGCAGGATTTTTCTATGACAAGTTTAGCTTCCACCAAATTTAAGTTCAGCCATTCAAGTAGTTTTTAATGAAATAAGATCGAACTGTTCTGTGAATGTCGTTAATAGTTAAATTAAGTGCGATTTATAAAATAAACCAGATGTGCATCACCCAAAAAGCTATTGATTCGGGATTTTTTTATTTTTCGGTATCATTTGTTTTATATGAAGAAATTAAATATTTTTTCAGCTAAAACTTAACTGTCAATATGTTTCGGACATGATTTTTTTTGCTCACCCAAAAAAAAAATAATAATCATATTTTCCCACATATAATGTTAATGGTCGTACATCTATAACATATTACAATATGTATCTGGTAACACTTGGTGAAATTTTTTTTTTATCTTCGAGTTTCTATCTTATATATATTATAGTCGAAGATAGTTTAACTGGTTGTAGATAATATGACGAAATGGTACAGTTTTTCGATTTTAATTTAATTTTATCAAAAATGTGTTGCTCATAATTGAAAATTTGGCTAAACTTAGCTATATGTTCGATATATGTGATTATTTTTCGGTGGCCTTAAGAAAGTTGTGTATTTATTTTTCGATCATCGATTGTTGTTGCAACTTTTTATTTTTTGTTTTTGTCAAATCGTCTTTAACATTTAACTTTTATTTTTAGATTATCTTTTTTATATCCTGGCAAAAGTTAGTTTTGCTTTGTGATTGTTGTTGCTGTATATTTTATCTATATGGGAGTTGTAACAAGATGACAATAATAATGTTTGGTCATAAAAAATAGAAAAAAATAAAATAAAAAAATGTAAAATTGGAAATGTGGAAAACTAAAAAAAGGGAAATACGGATTTGTATGTCCTTTTGCTTTATCTTTTTTAAATCGGATAATGTAATATCCTGATTTAAATGATGATATAAGAAGATGAAATTAGAAGACGAGAAGAATGAGAGGAGGTAGGCACCAGCAAAAAATGACCTTTTTTTTGTGTCGTTACCATGTATTCGGAGTTTCTTCTACAAATTGAATTTTAAAATGAATACAAAAAAAAATTATTTTGTTGATTGGAATGATTTGGTTGTTGAATTGTTTGGATTAAGTTTTATTTTATTTTATTTTATTTTTTTAAGAAAATAAACATAAAAACAAAATCCTGAATCGTTCTTCTGTAAATTGAAAAATTGAGTGTTACAAACTTAGTTTTTTTTTGTTGTTGTCTATGTGTGTGTATTTATAGCCATTCTAGTCCAATATAGCAGCAAACTAAATGATTTTATTTGTTAAAGTAATTGTAAATTTGTTACAAATTTATTGGTATGTTTAAATAAATTTATTTATTTTATTTTTGCTATATTTTATTTTTATTTTTATTTTTATTTTTCATCTAAGGAAATTGAATTTTCATTTTATCTGTGTATAAATATAAAATCAGTAGATGTGCATTTAACAACACATATAAACATATGTATTTGTGAAGATATACGAAGATCATTTTATTTAAATATGATGTGGTTGACCAATGTTGGATTATTACGGTGTTAGGATTTAGTAATTTTAAACTAATTTTACTCAAATGTTTTTAGTATAAATTTTAATAAATTGAATTTTTTTTTATCTACAGTATACTCAACTTTAGTGATATAAATATATCTGTGGCAGGAAACAATCACTAGTTAGGTAACTTTTTGATTAAATTAAAAACCATAGACTGAAAGGTGAATACTTAAAAATTATCTCAGCTAACATTTATTTTAAACTTAACATAATGTTGAATCACTTCAAATTTTTGCTGAGAGACATTATTATATTATTATATACACGCTCACACATCTACACACATGTGAAAGAAACAAAATGATTCATTTATTAGGCGGTTGTTGTTGGTCCGTTTTTTTTTACAATTAATCAACGATTTTGTTTGATAAATTTATGGATTCGTTTGATCTTTAGTTAAATTGCGTGAAACGTGCTCCATCATTAATTTTCGTTAGAAATAATATTTATTGGTATTATATTATTATATTATTATATTACTATATTATTATATTATTATATTATTATATTATTATATTATTATATTATTATATTATTATATTATTATATTATTATATTATTATATTATTATATTATTATATTATTATATTATTATATTATTATATTATTATATTATTATATTATTATATTAGTATATTATTATATTATTATATTATTATATTATTATATTATTATATTATTATATTATTATATTATTATATTATTATATTATTATATTATTATATTATTATATTATTATATTATTATATTATTATATTATTATATTATTATATTATTATATTATTATATTATTATATTATTATATTATTATATTATTATATTATTATATTATTATATTATTATATTATTATATTATTATATTATTATATTATTATATTATTATATTATTATATTATTATATTATTATATTATTATATTATTATATTATTATATTATTATATTATTATATTATTATATTATTATATTATTATATTATTATATTATTATATTATTATATTATTATATTATTATATTATTATATTATTATATTATTATATTATTATATTATTATATTATTATATTATTATATTATTATATTATTATATTATTATATTATTATATTATTATATTATTATATTATTATATTATTATATTATTATATTATTATATTATTATATTATTATATTATTATATTATTATATTATTATATTATTATATTATTATATTATTATATTATTATATTATTATATTATTATATTATTATATTATTATATTATTATATTATTATATTATTATATTATTATATTATTATATTATTATATTATTATATTATTATATTATTATATTATTATATTATTATATTATTATATTATTATATTATTATATTATTATATTATTATATTATTATATTATTATATTATTATATTATTATATTATTATATTATTATATTATTATATTATTATATTATTATATTATTATATTATTATATTATTATATTATTATATTATTATATTATTATATTATTATATTATTATATTATTATATTATTATATTATTATATTATTATATTATTATATTATTATATTATTATATTATTATATTATTATATTATTATATTATTATATTATTATATTATTATATTATTATATTATTATATTATTATATTATTATATTATTATATTATTATATTATTATATTATTATATTATTATATTATTATATTATTATATTATTATATTATTATATTATTATATTATTATATTATTATATTATTATATTATTATATTATTATATTATTATATTATTATATTATTATATTATTATATTATTATATTATTATATTATTATATTATTATATTATTATATTATTATATTATTATATTATTATATTATTATATTATTATATTATTATATTATTATATTATTATATTATTATATTATTATATTATTATATTATTATATTATTATATTATTATATTATTATATTATTATATTATTATATTATTATATTATTATATTATTATATTATTATATTATTATATTATTATATTATTATATTATTATATTATTATATTATTATATTATTATATTATTATATTATTATATTATTATATTATTATATTATTATATTATTATATTATTATATTATTATATTATTATATTATTATATTATTATATTATTATATTATTATATTATTATATTATTATATTATTATATTATTATATTATTATATTATTATATTATTATATTATTATATTATTATATTATTATATTATTATATTATTATATTATTATATTATTATATTATTATATTATTATATTATTATATTATTATATTATTATATTATTATATTATTATATTATTATATTATTATATTATTATATTATTATATTATTATATTATTATATTATTATATTATTATATTATTATATTATTATATTATTATATTATTATATTATTATATTATTATATTATTATATTATTATATTATTATATTATTATATTATTATATTATTATATTATTATATTATTATATTATTATATTATTATATTATTATATTATTATATTATTATATTATTATATTATTATATTATTATATTATTATATTATTATATTATTATATTATTATATTATTATATTATTATATTATTATATTATTATATTATTATATTATTATATTATTATATTATTATATTATTATATTATTATATTATTATATTATTATATTATTATATTATTATATTATTATATTATTATATTATTATATTATTATATTATTATATTATTATATTATTATATTATTATATTATTATATTATTATATTATTATATTATTATATTATTATATTATTATATTATTATATTATTATATTATTATATTATTATATTATTATATTATTATATTATTATATTATTATATTATTATATTATTATATTATTATATTATTATATTATTATATTATTATATTATTATATTATTATATTATTATATTATTATATTATTATATTATTATATTATTATATTATTATATTATTATATTATTATATTATTATATTATTATATTATTATATTATTATATTATTATATTATTATATTATTATATTATTATATTATTATATTATTATATTATTATATTATTATATTATTATATTATTATATTATTATATTATTATATTATTATATTATTATATTATTATATTATTATATTATTATATTATTATATTATTATATTATTATATTATTATATTATTATATTATTATATTATTATATTATTATATTATTATATTATTATATTATTATATTATTATATTATTATATTATTATATTATTATATTATTATATTATTATATTATTATATTATTATATTATTATATTATTATATTATTATATTATTATATTATTATATTATTATATTATTATATTATTATATTATTATATTATTATATTATTATATTATTATATTATTATATTATTATATTATTATATTATTATATTATTATATTATTATATTATTATATTATTATATTATTATATTATTATATTATTATATTATTATATTATTATATTATTATATTATTATATTATTATATTATTATATTATTATATTATTATATTATTATATTATTATATTATTATATTATTATATTATTATATTATTATATTATTATATTATTATATTATTATATTATTATATTATTATATTATTATATTATTATATTATTATATTATTATATTATTATATTATTATATTATTATATTATTATATTATTATATTATTATATTATTATATTATTATATTATTATATTATTATATTATTATATTATTATATTATTATATTATTATATTATTATATTATTATATTATTATATTATTATATTATTATATTATTATATTATTATATTATTATATTATTATATTATTATATTATTATATTATTATATTATTATATTATTATATTATTATATTATTATATTATTATATTATTATATTATTATATTATTATATTATTATATTATTATATTATTATATTATTATATTATTATATTATTATATTATTATATTATTATATTATTATATTATTATATTATTATATTATTATATTATTATATTATTATATTATTATATTATTATATTATTATATTATTATATTATTATATTATTATATTATTATATTATTATATTATTATATTATTATATTATTATATTATTATATTATTATATTATTATATTATTATATTATTATATTATTATATTATTATATTATTATATTATTATATTATTATATTATTATATTATTATATTATTATATTATTATATTATTATATTATTATATTATTATATTATTATATTATTATATTATTATATTATTATATTATTATATTATTATATTATTATATTATTATATTATTATATTATTATATTATTATATTATTATATTATTATATTATTATATTATTATATTATTATATTATTATATTATTATATTATTATATTATTATATTATTATATTATTATATTATTATATTATTATATTATTATATTATTATATTATTATATTATTATATTATTATATTATTATATTATTATATTATTATATTATTATATTATTATATTATTATATTATTATATTATTATATTATTATATTATTATATTATTATATTATTATATTATTATATTATTATATTATTATATTATTATATTATTATATTATTATATTATTATATTATTATATTATTATATTATTATATTATTATATTATTATATTATTATATTATTATATTATTATATTATTATATTATTATATTATTATATTATTATATTATTATATTATTATATTATTATATTATTATATTATTATATTATTATATTATTATATTATTATATTATTATATTATTATATTATTATATTATTATATTATTATATTATTATATTATTATATTATTATATTATTATATTATTATATTATTATATTATTATATTATTATATTATTATATTATTATATTATTATATTATTATATTATTATATTATTATATTATTATATTATTATATTATTATATTATTATATTATTATATTATTATATTATTATATTATTATATTATTATATTATTATATTATTATATTATTATATTATTATATTATTATATTATTATATTATTATATTATTATATTATTATATTATTATATTATTATATTATTATATTATTATATTATTATATTATTATATTATTATATTATTATATTATTATATTATTATATTATTATATTATTATATTATTATATTATTATATTATTATATTATTATATTATTATATTATTATATTATTATATTATTATATTATTATATTATTATATTATTATATTATTATATTATTATATTATTATATTATTATATTATTATATTATTATATTATTATATTATTATATTATTATATTATTATATTATTATATTATTATATTATTATATTATTATATTATTATATTATTATATTATTATATTATTATATTATTATATTATTATATTATTATATTATTATATTATTATATTATTATATTATTATATTATTATATTATTATATTATTATATTATTATATTATTATATTATTATATTATTATATTATTATATTATTATATTATTATATTATTATATTATTATATTATTATATTATTATATTATTATATTATTATATTATTATATTATTATATTATTATATTATTATATTATTATATTATTATATTATTATATTATTATATTATTATATTATTATATTATTATATTATTATATTATTATATTATTATATTATTATATTATTATATTATTATATTATTATATTATTATATTATTATATTATTATATTATTATATTATTATATTATTATATTATTATATTATTATATTATTATATTATTATATTATTATATTATTATATTATTATATTATTATATTATTATATTATTATATTATTATATTATTATATTATTATATTATTATATTATTATATTATTATATTATTATATTATTATATTATTATATTATTATATTATTATATTATTATATTATTATATTATTATATTATTATATTATTATATTATTATATTATTATATTATTATATTATTATATTATTATATTATTATATTATTATATTATTATATTATTATATTATTATATTATTATATTATTATATTATTATATTATTATATTATTATATTATTATATTATTATATTATTATATTATTATATTATTATATTATTATATTATTATATTATTATATTATTATATTATTATATTATTATATTATTATATTATTATATTATTATATTATTATATTATTATATTATTATATTATTATATTATTATATTATTATATTATTATATTATTATATTATTATATTATTATATTATTATATTATTATATTATTATATTATTATATTATTATATTATTATATTATTATATTATTATATTATTATATTATTATATTATTATATTATTATATTATTATATTATTATATTATTATATTATTATATTATTATATTATTATATTATTATATTATTATATTATTATATTATTATATTATTATATTATTATATTATTATATTATTATATTATTATATTATTATATTATTATATTATTATATTATTATATTATTATATTATTATATTATTATATTATTATATTATTATATTATTATATTATTATATTATTATATTATTATATTATTATATTATTATATTATTATATTATTATATTATTATATTATTATATTATTATATTATTATATTATTATATTATTATATTATTATATTATTATATTATTATATTATTATATTATTATATTATTATATTATTATATTATTATATTATTATATTATTATATTATTATATTATTATATTATTATATTATTATATTATTATATTATTATATTATTATATTATTATATTATTATATTATTATATTATTATATTATTATATTATTATATTATTATATTATTATATTATTATATTATTATATTATTATATTATTATATTATTATATTATTATATTATATTATTATATTATTATATTATTATATTATTATATTATTATATTATTATATTATTATATTATTATATTATTATATTATTATATTATATTATTATATTATTATATTATTATATTATTATATTATTATATTATTATATTATTATATTATTATATTATTATATTATTATATTATTATATTATTATATTATTATATTATTATATTATTATATTATTATATTATTATATTATTATATTATTATATTATTATATTATTATATTATTATATTATTATATTATTATATTATTATATTATTATATTATTATATTATTATATTATTATATTATTATATTATTATATTATTATATTATTATATTATTATATTATTATATTATTATATTATTATATTATTATATTATTATATTATTATATTATTATATTATTATATTATTATATTATTATATTATTATATTATTATATTATTATATTATTATATTATTATATTATTATATTATTATATTATTATATTATTATATTATTATATTATTATATTATTATATTATTATATTATTATATTATTATATTATTATATTATTATATTATTATATTATTATATTATTATATTATTATATTATTATATTATTATATTATTATATTATTATATTATTATATTATTATATTATTATATTATTATATTATTATATTATTATATTATTATATTATTATATTATTATATTATTATATTATTATATTATTATATTATTATATTATTATATTATTATATTATTATATTATTATATTATTATATTATTATATTATTATATTATTATATTATTATATTATTATATTATTATATTATTATATTATTATATTATTATATTATTATATTATTATATTATTATATTATTATATTATTATATTATTATATTATTATATTATTATATTATTATATTATTATATTATTATATTATTATATTATTATATTATTATATTATTATATTATTATATTATTATATTATTAATATTATTATATTATTATATTATTATATTATTATATTATTATATTATTATATTATTATATTATTATATTATTATATTATTATATTATTATATTATTATATTATTATATTATTATATTATTATATTATTATATTATTATATTATTATATTATTATATTATTATATTATTATATTATTATATTATTATATTATTATATTATTATATTATTATATTATTATATTATTATATTATTATATTATTATATTATTATATTATTATATTATTATATTATTATATTATTATATTATTATATTATTATATTATTATATTATTATATTATTATATTATTATATTATTATATTATTATATTATTATATTATTATATTATTATATTATTATATTATTATATTATTATATTATTATATTATTATATTATTATATTATTATATTATTATATTATTATATTATTATATTATTATATTATTATATTATTATATTATTATATTATTATATTATTATATTATTATATTATTATATTATTATATTATTATATTATTATATTATTATATTATTATATTATTATATTATTATATTATTATATTATTATATTATTATATTATTATATTATTATATTATTATATTATTATATTATTATATTATTATATTATTATATTATTATATTATTATATTATTATATTATTATATTATTATATTATTATATTATTATATTATTATATTATTATATTATTATATTATTATATTATTATATTATTATATTATTATATTATTATATTATTATATTATTATATTATTATATTATTATATTATTATATTATTATATTATTATATTATTATATTATTATATTATTATATTATTATATTATTATATTATTATATTATTATATTATTATATTATTATATTATTATATTATTATATTATTATATTATTATATTATTATATTATTATATTATTATATTATTATATTATTATATTATTATATTATTATATTATTATATTATTATATTATTATATTATTATATTATTATATTATTATATTATTATATTATTATATTATTATATTATTATATTATTATATTATTATATTATTATATTATTATATTATTATATTATTATATTATTATATTATTATATTATTATATTATTATATTATTATATTATTATATTATTATATTATTATATTATTATATTATTATATTATTATATTATTATATTATTATATTATTATATTATTATATTATTATATTATTATATTATTATATTATTATATTATTATATTATTATATTATTATATTATTATATTATTATATTATTATATTATTATATTATTATATTATTATATTATTATATTATTATATTATTATATTATTATATTATTATATTATTATATTATTATATTATTATATTATTATATTATTATATTATTATATTATTATATTATTATATTATTATATTATTATATTATTATATTATTATATTATTATATTATTATATTATTATATTATTATATTATTATATTATTATATTATTATATTATTATATTATTATATTATTATATTATTATATTATTATATTATTATATTATTATATTATTATATTATTATATTATTATATTATTATATTATTATATTATTATATTATTATATTATTATATTATTATATTATTATATTATTATATTATTATATTATTATATTATTATATTATTATATTATTATATTATTATATTATTATATTATTATATTATTATATTATTATATTATTATATTATTATATTATTATATTATTATATTATTATATTATTATATTATTATATTATTATATTATTATATTATTATATTATTATATTATTATATTATTATATTATTATATTATTATATTATTATATTATTATATTATTATATTATTATATTATTATATTATTATATTATTATATTATTATATTATTATATTATTATATTATTATATTATTATATTATTATATTATTATATTATTATATTATTATATTATTATATTATTATATTATTATATTATTATATTATTATATTATTATATTATTATATTATTATATTATTATATTATTATATTATTATATTATTATATTATTATATTATTATATTATTATATTATTATATTATTATATTATTATATTATTATATTATTATATTATTATATTATTATATTATTATATTATTATATTATTATATTATTATATTATTATATTATTATATTATTATATTATTATATTATTATATTATTATATTATTATATTATTATATTATTATATTATTATATTATTATATTATTATATTATTATATTATTATATTATTATATTATTATATTATTATATTATTATATTATTATATTATTATATTATTATATTATTATATTATTATATTATTATATTATTATATTATTATATTATTATATTATTATATTATTATATTATTATATTATTATATTATTATATTATTATATTATTATATTATTATATTATTATATTATTATATTATTATATTATTATATTATTATATTATTATATTATTATATTATTATATTATTATATTATGAGAGGCCATATAAAAAACGAGTGTAAAGCGAAGGCCAAGTGTTTTCTATGTGCTGAAAATAAAATTGGGCCAGAACAAGCCCAGCACACGCCAGGTGCTTGCCAGATATACAGGCAAGCACTTGAGTAAGCCAGATATAAAAATATAAGATGAAGAACCCTTCAGGGAAACCTTCATAAAATTAGAACCGCAGATGCCCTTCTAAACCACCTAAGAAAGGAAACAGGTGTGCACCTGCTTATCATTAGTGAACAATATAGGAATAGAGTCAATATAGGAAGATGTCTGGTTTACAAATAATCTAGGAACAGCTGCCATCAGCTGGGCCCCGCATTCAATCATAACTGAGAGTTATGGAGCCGAAGAGGGATTTGTAAGGGTGGAAATTAGGGATATCGTATATGTTAGTTGCTATTTTACCCCGAATGGACGTTTCCGAACAAAAATTGACATCTTAGAAGATAAAGCGTACGATTTCGACTGTGCCCTCGTTATAGCCGGAGACTTGAATGCAAAAGCGTTGGAGTGTGGAATGAACTACACAGACACCATAGGGTACAGTTTATTTTGGACATGGCAGCTAGAGTAGGTCTGGTGGTATTGAATGAGGGCGGTGTATCGACATTTAGAAGACCCGGCTACAATGAAACTATTCCTGACATCACTCTTTTGACCGATACCATATTGCATAAAATTACGGATTGGCGAGTCATTGAAGATTACACTGGAAGTGACCATCAAAACATCACCTACACTGTTTAGAGGCGATTGTGATCTTCCGGCAGTGGCATTGGTCGAGTAACAAGCCGAGTAACAGGTGGCTAAGCTATGTGATGAAAATCTCACCGCAACAATCGATGCAGACCAATCAAGTGATGGCTGGCCACCTTTCCCCGATAAACCGGAAGATGTACCAGCTTTCTTAATAGAAGAGATCTAACAAGCTGCTTTTTCCCTGCAAAACAAGAAAGCACCAGGTCCAGACAGAGTGCCCATGAAAGCCCGTGATAGCTTTATCCCAACCTGAATTACTTCTAAACATGTACAACCGTTGTCTTTTGTAGGGTGTATTTCCAAAGGCATGGAAAACCCAGCGGCTGGTATTCGTAAATAAAAAGATAGTCGAACGAAACTCTCCATCAGCATACAGACCCTTGTGTATGTTGGATACAGCGGATGTATAATTATATAATAATAATAATTTTATTATATTATTATTTGATTTAGAATGTACGGCCAAGCAAAAAGCAGGATATCCCTATAATCACCGGCCCACCCCGTTTTTACATATACTTGGAAGGATAAGGCAGGATGGACTTAAAAGATCATTCACACATGCTTTCATTCTAGCAGATGTGAACCTTCCAATCATTGGCGCTGATTTCCTTAGTAAATTCGGTCCCCTTGGCGATCTCAAGCACAAGAAGCTGATTGATCCAGCTACTCAGCTGTCAATAAATTCTCTTATGGTGAAAGTTTTTGCACCAACTCCCATACATTTTAAGATCGATGATGGATATGGCACGCTGTTTAAAAAATTTTCCTGCAGCCCCTAATTAGAAATTGCCAGTTTTCAGGTTTCCTTGAATAAAGTCCTTCTAATACTTAATGTTAAAATTTAAACACTTCATTTTAAAAATGCGAATTAGAAAAAGAACAATAATAGAACTTTCTTCTCATTGCAAAAATTAATCTAGATGGAGACTATTATATCTGCAAAACACTGTATGTGGGTAGAAATTTTCCTAATCTGCACATTCATCATTAACTAAAAGTTAGCTATCCGTATTTCCAAGCAATACAAACCCACAGTCACGATAAAGACACCATCAATTTAGAGTCGAGTTATTTTGGGAATTGGGAATTCTTTCAACAAAAACATGGACCATATCAAAAACTACAAAAGATAAAACCAAATAATTTGTGGTTCGGCTATCGTTTATGCACTTACTCTAGGGGTTAATCATAGCCTGACTTAAATTCTACAACATAGACCGTCGTTTAAATAAAGATCAATGGCTTGCTCATTGATTCAAGTTTGATCGACAAGACTTTGTAAAGACGTTATGCATCCTATCAGCGACCAGTTCCATATCAAAATCAACATTACACAGAGAAAAAATTGTTTCAAACGGTCATTGATGTCCGACATAGCCAGAATATTTCATTCAACGGGATTATTTAGACTGCCTTTCACTGTAGTATGAAAATTAGTTTTGAGGATTTTTGGCCATCGGACTTTTTACAAGAATTACACCTCTTTCGCTGTAATATTCCATATAGTTACAAAATTTATTACTTTCAAGATATTTGACCGGATCAGGGCCAATTCTATAATTACATAGAATTAATAAAGAAAAACATAGAATTAATAAAGAATTTAGAGAAAAAGTGCGTATAGAATAGAAGTTTCAAGTTAAAAAGGAGCAAGTTTACTAACCAACAGAAGAGGGTGTGTTCACTTAAGCAACCTGACCATATCCTGATAAGCGAGTCTAATTATTTAAACAACATTTGTTCCTCTTATAATAAAACATGCAGTTCACTCCGATGATTAGGGATAAAACAGTGGTCCTTTGAGCCATTAAAAAGACTGCATCTGTTTTTTTCAACAAACAAATAACTGCGAACACGGCATGTTTAAGCCTAAAACGGCATACATATTACAACAGCCACATAAAAATAAAGTGAACACGGAAACGCATTCATTTAGTCATGACTAGCTCGAGGCTCAGATTGAAAGAATGTATATAAACAAATACAGAAAAATAATAAAATAAGAACAATACAAGGTACATATAAAAAATACTGTTACTTCTAAATATACCAAGAACGGAAGAAAGAAATAACTAACTTATTACTAAACCAATAAAGTCCAGAAAATCTTCAAGTACTACAAAGCTATATGACTAACGAGCTGCTAGCAGGTCCACTAATACTACAGACAGCCGTAATACCATTAACAATAATTTAAAGCAAACGTATGTTATTCACAGAACCAGTAAATTAAATGCAAAGAAGAGACCACCCAATAATAACAAATCTAGAATGGAAAGGAAGCTAAACCCTACAGTCACACGGTAGAATTATTGTTATCTTCAAGATCTTAAACACTCTTTAAAACCCAATTTGAAGCACTGATGCTTAAATTATTCACAAGTAATGAGCAGAAACTATTTTCAATAACAACAATTGGGTACATCTATATCACTTTAAAAACTTCGAACTTCGAGAAACCATCGATGCGAATAAATCACATGCGAACGATAAATGGACCTGCAAAAACAGAATGTAAGCATATTCAAGGTTTCGTTGTGACTAGCCATTAGCAGACCTATAAACTTGGCCCCAACAGCTTCGCCTAATTTGTTTCAGATAAGCTATACCCCAATGGCATTCATGGATCGTTTACATTACCTTTGTTTGGAATTGCGGTGGAATTACTACTCGTACATTCTTCTAATGAAATAATAAACTGTGATGCTAAATCACTTTCGATAATATGGTATAAAAGTATCATCGTACTCAGAACGCTTTGTACGTAGTTTATAACACTGTCAAGGATCAGAACTTTCATAATAAATTTCCAATAATTAAAGAATAAATTAGAAAATTATAGGAGTCTGCATCTAAATGATCCTCAAGTTGAAGACTTACATCTTTTTATTTATCAAAATGTTCACCTGGACCCTTGAAAGTCTAGAAAGGGCGTCTACATTACCACGCTTGGATGGGGGCTTATATTATATTAACCGAGAAATCGTATGTCATCGATTTGATTACAAATCGTGCTGTCATTATTAGGATTAGTTATGCCGGCCATATAGATATTGTTGGAATTACTTGTAGATGAAACCTATAACTTTTGGTACTCTGCCAATGTTTTTGATGCATAAATTCAACTACTGCTCTGAAATCCATTAGGACAACGAAGAGAATACTGCAACTATTTCAAAGTTTGATGTATCTGAGCAGGCCCTTTATTTGAAAGGAATGTCTTTCCATCTCAATTTGTTTAACGGTGCAGAGATCTGTGAGAAATGCAAAACAGATTGGTTATAATAATTTATTTTACGCATAAACGCTTCTACTTGTTAACCGTTAGAAAGATGGGGTAAGTTTTGAACATGTTTAAAACCCAAAAAAATATGTCAGTCATGAAATTACGAAATCATTTGCTCTATCAATCGCTGGAATATCGCCAATGAGCTATAAATCCTAAATGAAAGATGTCGATACCCAAATAATCTGAAGGATTTGTCGATCAACATCAGGTACTTCGATTCATCATTTAGCTCGATTTGGAAATATGCAACTGGTAAATTCCAGTTTTGCTTCTACCCTTGGAATTGGTATTCGATTGACCTCGATTTGTGGATTGACGGTGACTTTAAATTCCCTACATATGCGTAATCAAATCACTATCCATGTAGTCAATAGGCAATGCTTCCTTGAGTATAGTTGTAGTTGTGCTTGGTGTCGTACACAGAGACCCACCGCCTTTATACGTTACCCCAGTATAACTGGGATATAGCATAACTCAATACCTACAGTCCCTTTCTTTTCCTATAGTTTTTATAATTCGTAAAGTTCTTGGCCAGTGAGCACATCACCCAGTTTCGGCAAATCTTTAGTGATTCAATTTAAAATTTGTCTACCTTAGTGTGCTATCACCAATATAAATCAATAAACAACCTTGAGCTTTCACTGCAAAAAAATATGTCCTTCATTAATTTTCTAAATAAAATTAAAGATGGAGCACGTTTCACGCAATTTAACTAAAGATCAAACGAATCCATAAATTTACCAAACAAAATCGTTGATTAATTGTAAAAAACCAAAAAAAAAAACGGACCAACAACAACCTCCTAATAAATGAATCATTTTGTTTCTTTAACATGTGTGTAGATGTGTGAGCGTGTACAGCAAAATCCTTTTTTACCAAATTGCGGAAAACCAAAAAAAATATAAAATAAAAAAATGTTAAAAAACGACCGGAAAAATTGCCAAATCACCAATGTAACTGATTATCGTAATTTATTACATGACTATTTTCTGTCATGCGTGTATTAACCATTCATGATAGATGCAATCTTCTTTAATGATGTTGATAGTTCCAAGAAAATTCCTTGGATTAACTACGTACATATCGTAAATTGGTTTTTTAGACATTTTTTTTTTTTTTTTTTTTTGGTTCAGTATGGTTTGGTTTGGCTTCTTTTCGGTTCAAAATCAATTTTATAGGATTTATAGATTTTAGTACTCAGTATATACAAGAAGGATAAACAGATTTTTTTCAACAAATTGAAATATTTCATTTTATTATTATTTTATATATAAATTTTTTTTGGTCGATAACGAGGCCAAGAATTTGATAACAAATTACATGTCAATTGGCATACCAGAAAAAAAAATTAAATCCAAATCTGTATTATGGTACGTTTCAGCACCATTGCAAAATCTCACATCATCTTCAATTGTTTATCACTGTAACCAGTTCAATATTTATGCTGGTTTAAATTTTTGTAAAAATAAAACAAAGAAACTGCATGGTTTACATATCAGATACAAAAAAAAACATTGCTCCAATAACATCATCGTCGTGTTGTCATCATCATATTTTATTGAAAATATGATGGATTAAGTTATTTTCGATAATTTTTATGCTTTCATCTATACACATAATATGGTATGGTGGTACGGTATCGTACAAAATGATGGAAAATTGAAAATTCATGATTGTGCAAAAAAAAAAGTAAAAAAAATCGGAAAATCAATGTTTATATAAAAAATAAAATTTAAGATTAAATTTTTGATGTTTTTGTGTTCGACTCGACACAAAAAATTCCGAGATTCTATTTGTGTCGGTATCATTAGACTATAACATAATCTCGTTATTTGAATCTTAATATTTGTATGTTGTGTGTTTGCTTCTCGGTGTTTTCATCTATATAAACGTCCTGCTAACAAAAAACTAACAATGGAAAATATAAATATATATATGTAGCATATGTGCCACTTATAAATTGAAATTCAATAGTTGGAGAAAATCACCTGCAAATTATTGGTAATTTGCAATATGCGATCGATTTTAGCTTAAAAGTTTTATATATAAAATGATATTCGATTAACACTAAATATATTTGATGACAATAACCTATACATATTTATAAATGGTGGGTCAACACCATGTTTGGCAATCGGCAATAAAATTAATCATTCAGAACTTTGAGTAGATTATGACGTAATTTATCGTGGTCTTTACTTATTTCGTTATAAAAAAGTAATGTTGGTGTTTACTTGACCGCTCTGCCGTTTTTGTGTTAATGAGCTCTTAATCATCTATACTTAGTACTACCAGAGACAACTTATAATAGATCTCTCTTCTTTAACACGAGTATTTTTTGGTTTTTTTGAGAGGTTCGTATGCTATCTACAGCAAAATTGTATTACTTAATAATATTGACTATGTATTTACCACACATTCAAAGGTTTTTACATTTTTTTTCTTCATTCTATTTATGTACAATAACTGCATATATATGCATATATATACAATAAAACAAAAACAAATTGTTGTCTTCATCGTGTTAAAAATCGAATAAAAACGATTAATATTTCATTTTTTTATACTGCATATCGCTTATACACGAGAAAACTGACACATTTCAAAATATCAAGCTTCATAGAAAATAAGATTTAAGTAACCGAGCAATTGGCGCAGTGGTTAAAGCTGCGGTGTTTGGGACGGGAGGTACCGGGTTCGAATCCCAACGGGGGAGGGTTGCAATAGGGATTTTTCATCACTTGATTACGATCGGTGATGACGATGAACACAACTATGACCCCCCGTTGGAGTGCAGAATTCATGGGCCGAACCATCGTGCCAGTACAGGCTGGCTGGAGCAATGCAATGTGCAGATGGATATTTGAAACGCGAACCTGTATTCGCGCGTCCTCGATTTGGCTAGTCGATTTGGCGTAAAGTAGGACGTTAATTAACCGCGAAAGAGTTGGATGAGCTTCGGCCCCAAAACAGATTGCATAGAAATAAACAAACAAACAAACAAACAAGATTTAAGTAATGCGCAGCATAACATTTAACATTAAAATTAATAAAACTTTACGCTTTTTTAATCACGTTTACTTCAAAAAAAGGAAATTGAAAATTTGAAAATGTGTCACTTTTCTCGTGTATGAGCGATATATATAAAAATATTATCACCTATGGAAATTAACTGTATTTCTTTCCTCTTTGTATGTTTCGTTCGGATTGTATAGACATTGTTGTTGGTTTGATTTTGTATATGTACACATAATACATATTGCTTGGCGAAATAAATTTTTATTTTAAAATTTTGTAATTCCATTTTTTCGATTTTAGTTAATATTTCGATCTCTTTGAAACTTACATTTGTGTTAATTTTAGAGAAATTATATGACACATCATTACATTTTATTATAATTGAATATTAATTTATTGTATATATTTTTGGTATATACAAAATTATATAGACTTTAATACATATTTCTACTAATTTGTTATTTAAATTATTAATTATTGAATTCATATACCATTTTTGTTTAAGTTTTTACTTTTGATTCACAATGCCGCGTAGGTGTTGTTTAAAAAACTGTCTTTCCGTAAACGGAAACCAGTATTTTAAATTTCCACCGAGGGATTCCGACGTTTACACTAAGTGGTTAGCTATATGCTCCAATTCAGCGAAAATCATAGGATCTATAAAAAATCCTATCATATGCGATAAACATTTCGAAATGGCATACATTGGGAAGAAAAAACTGTATTCTGGTGCTATACCTAGTTTATGTTTAGGAAATATGGATTCTAGTGACGAAGAAATGCCCGATGAAATTTACAACGGACATGAGACGCAATCAGATCCCACATGCTCTTTAAGTAAAACTGACTATGAGCAATGGCTAACAAGTGAACAAAATTGTCAATTTTACAGAAGTGAAATAGAGAGTTTTAAATTACAAAATAAAGTTTTGGTTGATGAAAACAAAATGTTAAAAAACTCAACAAACAATTACAACTTAAAATTATAAATTCTGGCATTCAAAAACGTACTGCAAAATTAAGGATGAAACAATTAAAAAGAAATCAACATACTATTTATCAACAAATTGACAGTACAAAAGCTCATAAATATGTCAAAACTTTTGTTAAAATGCTTATAAACAATAAAACCATTTATACGAACGAAGAAAAAGATTTGGCCATGGCTATTTTTTTTAAATCATCCGCTGCATATTTGTTTTTAAGGGATAATTTAATGTTTAGACTGCCTTCACTTGCATCGATTTATAGATGGTTTCCTCTCCAAGAAATATTACCAGGTTCGATTAATGATGAATTGTTTACTCAAATAAAATCGAGAATAGAGCATTTTAAAATGGAATCAAAACAAGTAATGCTGTGTTTTGACGAAATGCATATTGAAAAAAAACTAGAGTACAACAGTAAAATTGATCAAATCGAAGGCTTTGCCGATTATGGAGAAGGCAGCTCAAATAATAAATTTGCAAAAGTAGTTTGTACATTTATGGTGCGATCAATACGTGACAACTGGAAGCAGATAATTGGGTTTGTAATTGCCGCTACCACAACCCTGTCTCTGAGCTAATAATTAATGAGCTTAATTAATGAGCTTATTCTGAAATGTTTTTCTATTGGGCTGGTTGTAAAAGGTTTGGTTTGTGACCAAGGAAACTCAAATCAATCTCTTTATAAATGTTTAGATGTTTCGATTGATCAGCCATATTACATGCTTCAAGATTATAAAATCATATGTATTTACGATGTTCCACACTTATGGAAATCTCTTCGGAATAATTTAATATATTATAATTTACAAGCTGGTAATTCAAATGCTATAGTTTCATGGGATGTATTTAGACAACTATATAAAATTGATTCTGTGTCACTAGTTCGGTTAGTTCCAAAATTAACTCCAATGCATATACAGCCAAATACATTCCAAAAAATGAAAGTTTCATATGCTGTCCAAATATTTAGTTCAAGCGCCGCATCTGGTATACGCACTATCGATAAATTAAAATTGTTTACTTCAGATATATCAAAACGGGCTAACGATACAGCTGATTTTTTAGAAAAAATGAACGAAATATTTGACGTGTTGAACAGCAAAAGTTTATATGGTAAAATTTCAAATAGTGGAGCTCTTCAAAATTAAGAACTTTTTTTAACAAAATTAGAAAATTACATTATTTATTTATCTAAATTAAAATTTCTAACAAATTTTACAAAAAATCAAATAAGTTGCATTAATGGAATAATGCAGACAATAAAAGGTATCCTACTAATTGCCAATGATTTGTTTAAATCAAAAGATTGGAAATACATCTGTACTAACAGATTTAATCAAGATTGTTTGGAAAATTTGTTTTCAATTGTGCGTTATAAAAAAAGAAAACCTTCCGTTAAAGAATATCGGGAAATAATTAAACGAATAATGTCAATAAAACTTATTTATAGTTCGAAATATGCGAATTGTAAGGGTGGTATTAATTCTATGCTTATTGATTGGAAAGCTGTGTTATCCGATTCAGTTAACATAGAAGAAATCAATAAAGATGAACATGATGTATGTCAATTGAATGTAACCACAACTGACGAATACGAAGAAGAATATGACGAAAAATCTGATCAGGTCACACAGGTCAATAATGAAATAACAAGTGCAACATTAAGTGATAACGCAATAAAATATTTTTGTGGTTATGTCATACACCATAAAATTTCAAATCCAATATTTGATAATCAAGAAAAGCACGGTTTATTAAAGGATTGTTCACGATGCATGGAGCAATGTACACTTAACAACACAACAATTTCCGCAAGTAATAAATGTAAGCAAGCGTTTATTACTTTTACTTAAATATTCAACAAAGAACCGTATGCGCGAAATATTAAACATAAAATCAAAGAAAAATGCATTAAATCAAATAAATATTTTTTTGACCAAAATAATTTATGCTTCGACCACCGGATACTCTTGATTGAATTTTTCATTTTGATGCTTTTACGAAAAAATTGTCGTTGGCTGTCAGAATCAACTGTATTTGACGCGGGTAATAACAGACTTAAACATAGTAGATTGGAACTGCTATTAGATTAGATTCAGTTTCTATAAATTTTCATTTTTTATAAAAAGTGGCATCAAGCGGCTTTGTTTATAACTGTTTATTAATAGCCAAATAAATTCAGGCAAAACAAAAAACTATAATTAAATAGATCTTGAAATACTCCATGTAAATTATATTTGTTATAAAAAAATAAACTCTTATTTCTGTACTTTTCATTGTTAATCCACAACCGATTTTTTAGCATATGTCACGAACAGATGGAATCTTGCCCTAGAATACCACGGAGAATCCTTTGGAATTGCCGACACGTAGGTACACTAAATGTCGGAGTTCCCCAGGAATCCGTTTTATCATCAACTTTATTTCTATTTCGTCCGAATTTAGACATAAATATAGCATTTCAGATTAATAAAACGCTATAAAATCCGTTCTGCACGCAATTAAAAAAAATATGAAATCACGTATATGATACTCACGCCGGAGCTACGTTTACAAATTATTTAAATTTTATCAAATTGTGGATCATTTGGAGCAATGATCCATTGTCAAAACACCAATACATCCAGAAAAGGTCACCGTTTGGTGCACATTATAATTTAAATTTTAATTTTAATTTTTTCGTCTCTAAAAAAACATCAATTTATTTGCCAAACTTGTATAACACTTTAAAATGAACATCAACATTCACTTTACTGAACATCACTTTATATCACAATTAGTACTCGTTTAATAATTGAATAAGAATTAGATCTCTGCATTTAAATTGGTCTCTCTTGACTTTGTTTACCTGTTTTATAAACGCCCTGCATCGCGAATGTTATTTTTTTATTGGAAAACGTTCATCTAATAGAAAGTAAATGGTTTCGTTGCAGCTTTAAATCGACTCCTCGGATTCCGTACAATGTGCCACGCCCTCACTGATCAAAACTGTTACAGCTCTTTGATTAAAATTCTACATAAAAGCATAATTTAATCTGAATAAATGCATCATTTCCTTCAGCGTTGTAACGTGTCAACCTGTCGATATAAACTATTTTCATTTTTGGCTTGGGCCTATGCTTATGCTGCCACAGCGTCATTTATTGTGTGTTTCGGTTGGCGGTTTTCACTATATTGATTCTATTTTGATCTTGATCGGAATGTAACTCTATAAGCATACCCAAAATTAGCTTTGCTATTTGTTCACAAATGTGTCAGCACTTGTATAAGCTTCTAGATTCTTGATCGGATATGACCTATTTACTAAAATAATCCATACACACAATTATGTGATGGTTGCCATCTTTAGTCATTGTAAATAGTCCAGCAATATCCATAGTTATCCGCTCAACTGGCGCTCTAAAGTTGTAAGGATTTATCTTCCCTGTATTTTTTTTTGTTTGGGTACCTTTTCTGGCAACGAAATCCTTCCACTTTTTACACCACTTTTTGATATTTCTGTCTGCAACACCTTTAGTATTTCTCCACATTGATTTTCGATAAATGCTTTAAACTTTTTGAAAATACACCTTTTGATTTACCGTACTGTGATTTAGACTACATTCCCTTACAACAAACGACGCAAATGTCATTTTTGCCATTTGCTTCGAAAATGTATATACCCACGATTTTTCCAATTCCTTGACTATTGGCCCGAATGAACAACACACACATCCAAATCGATTTCGTACATATCTTTTACTAGAATTGCTTTACTACATTGGGAGTCATCAAAAACTATTACTTTACCATTTTTAACCATCTGACCCACAAAAAGTAAGTCGATAATTCACAGTTGCCTTTTTACTGTCAACGATAACGTCTAGATTATATGTTCCATTACAGTTGACTGGCGTCTTTTCATTGTTAGTTAAACTGCCTTAGGTGTTGACAATATTTGTCATATGCGTTGATGTGCCGGAATCAATACATAATGGATCCTGAATTTTTGTTTTATTTACTGCAAAATTTCATTACAAAGCCTGTTTATTTTCCGTCTCCTTTTTCTTGAGCGGAACTTGCATTTGTTTGCAAAATGACCGATTTGATTACAGTTGTACATCTTGGTATAAAACGCTTTCTATTTCATTTGGAAACAAACGCTGTATTGACTCGATTCCCTATATATACCCACCCGGTATACCAAGATATATAATGCCTCTTGATCGCATAACTTTTGTTGGTATTTTTATATTTTCATACTATGTGTCCTATTTCTATGGGAACCGCTCAGAACTGGGCATTTTAAAACTGGATATTTCGACATGTGATTTAAATTTAAAATTATTTTTTAGGAAAGTTCTAGAATATGGCCAATTAGGAAGGAACTCGGTGATTTCTTAACCGATTTTGATGAAACTCGATATGTAGGACGAACATGAGATTTTAAAATGATTTGTTGGGAAAGTTCTGGAATAAGGCCAGTAAGGTTCCATAATATTTCTAAGGAGAGAAATACAATTTTCCTTCACTTAATGTTTTTTTTTCTTTAATTGAAAAATTAAATTTTATTTTAAAACCTTTTTTGGGAAAACCTGTGGAATATGGCCAGTAAGATTTCATACTTGACTAATTTTAACCAGAGAGATAGAATTCTCCTTCACTTAAGGTTTTTTTTTAATTGTTGCTTTTCTCATCTTATTAAAATAATCATTGGCTTGATCGAGTTTACTGTCAGTAAAATTTATCTTAATCTATTTTTTATTCTTCTACTTAATATAACTTTTCTTCACTTTAGAGAATCTATGTGCGAAAAATTAATTAAAAAATTAAAGTAAAATAAAATAAATTATAAAATCATTTTCAGTTAAAAGCGTGATTATTCGCCGATTATTTAATATAAACAAGATCGAGCCCTATAATGAACATTACATTAAAAATCATATACATAATATAATACATACATATTGTTATTTAGTAGCGATAGAAAAATGCAAATCTTGAACACTTGAAATAAGTAATTATTTACGATTTGGAAATTCCCTATTTTTTCACTGTTCGATAGCACAGTTACAACCTACAATTTTGTTACAACCTAAAATTCCCATCTTACATATAGAATTTCATCATAATCAGTTAAGAACTCGCCGAGTTCCTCCCTTATTGGCCATATTCAAGAACTTATCCAAAAAATTATTTTAAAATCCCATTCCCATCCTACATATAGAATTTCATCATAATCGGTTAAGAACTCACCGAGTTCCTTCCCGATTTGCCATATTCCAGAACTTACCTAAAAAATCATTTTAAAATTCTATTTGCCTCCTACTAATCGAATTTCATCATAATCGGTTAAGAACTCGCTGAGTTTCTTCCTTACTTGCCATGTACCAGAACATTCCCAAAAAATCATTTTAAAATCCCATTTTCACCCTACATATAGAAGTTCATAATAATCGGCTAAGAACTCACCGAGTTCCTCCCTGATTGGCCATATTCTAGAACTTTCCCAAAAAATTATTTTAAGTTTAAATCACATGTCGAAAATCAAGTTTTGACCTTATCTCGTTTTGTACCTTATCTAGTTGTAAAATCCAGTTGTAAAATATCCAGTTTCAACCGGTACCCCATTTCTATATATATTCCCTGATTTGTTCGACGTATTTGGCCATCATATGATAATTGTTAGCTAGGTTACGTAATGCTATATGGAAGGCTCATAGGCGATTTCCGAGTTTCTTTCTGGTGTAAGCTACGTTGCTTAAGATGGTCTTCAATTTCCTTAAATTGTCGCTTTGTTCTGTTGACGTCTATATACAACTGCGGACATTTCTCATTTGTTGTACATCTTGGTACTTTCTGTAGTATAGCTATTTTAGGATCAAACATCCAGTTCCATTTTCAAAATGAATTAAAAATCGCAATTATTAATTCATAAAAATTAACATTTAATTTACAGCCGTGTAACGATCAATATGTGACAGACAACTTATTAGCAATAACATATTTCACATCGCTTAAAGCTTAGCTTAGCCGAAATGTGCAACTATGAGCGTAAAGATCATAAATACATTGTTAACATTTAAACGATCTTAACTTTTCATAAAATAATCGAGACCTAAATCAACATTCCCTCGTTAGTTTAAATGTTGTTAACATTATTGGAAAGCACTAATTATCAACACAATTCTGTTCTTAACCAAAATGGATTTGTACTATCGATTTTCCGGTTTTATTGCTTTTTAACCAACTGTACTATTGGCTCGGTCTTTTGTTATAATTATTGGTTTGGTTGTTGTTGCAATTTTTTTTAGCTTTTCGTAAAAATTATTGTGGTTTAGTGTTGTTGGGATCAGTTCTGTGTTTTAAATTGTTTAAAGTTATAAAAATCTTAAGTTTATATTTAGTGTGTTAAGTTTTTCTATAAAGTGGTCAATATTTTTAGTGATTTGGTGTGAAATTTTTTTATTTTTTTTTTGTGTTTGTCAGTGGTTAGTGAATTTTAATGGAACGCATCGTCTAGAATGCGATGTAAATAAAGGTATGGTGCCATTTTGTATTTGCATCAAAATTTTAATTTTTGTTTGGAATATCAACAAAATTTCCCGCATGATTTTAACTCATTTCCATATCATTTCAAAATTAATTGTAAATTTCATCAATAAAATATTGTTAGTTATACGCAATTGCATACAACCGGTTTCAATATGTGCTGACCAAAAATATTTGATGACCTTGACCGTGAAATATGTACATTAAAATGATAAAAATGATTATTGAAACATATGATTGCCTTACATATAAATAAATTCAAGGTTGCTCGTCAGCCAGTCGAACAACAAAATTATCATTGATAATTTGTTGATTCAAATAAATTGCTACTTGTCTTGGTTATGTTTTTTGGTCATGGTTTTACAGCGCTATTTTAGATGCATTTGCTTCGCTTGATTCGGATACATTAAGGTTGGTTTGTCCCGTCCAATATTGTTCTGGTTGCCGTAGGATATCGTTGCTGCGGACCATCAAAGCCGATGATTTTTCAATTATTCTAGTGATACCCCAAGGCTCGCAAAAAGCGCAGAATGGAATTGAGAAGGAATATGACGCCAGTGGCTTTTGTTGAAGATGGTTATGATTTTTTTCACGCTATTTGCAACAAACGTTGCACAATCTCCTTGGTGAGCTGGACAACTAGTCTAGAACAATCTTGAAGTTCATCCAGATTGTGACCCCCATGGTAGGTGAAACAAGTTGTCCGTGATAATAGACTGAAAATGGTGTGTTGGAAGTTCAGCGCCTAGCAGCTCGAACCTTGGTAGGCTGCCGGTTTTCTGTGGTGTGACCTTGGTTTTAGAGCTTAGTATATGCGACAGGCACTGTGGAATCCAAGTTCCTCGTCTCCGGTTAGTGTTTGGGAGTGATCTTGTGTTACCCGAAAAAAAACGTCCTGTTTGGAATTACATTTTGTTTCAACTATATTGCCAACTTGTTGGTTTTATCAATTGGTTTTTATCCTTTTATCCAATATTCACAGGTTATTTTGCATTCCCTTGCTCTACTTAGTAATAAAAAAATTCTTGTATTCGACATGTCGTAGTTGCGACCAGTTGTTGTTGTTTTACTCATACTTTTTAGGTAGCGACAAACATGTCGAAATGAGTAAAATATTTTTTTACATAAAACTGGCCACGTTATCGACATATTTTGACATGTCACAAGTCGTAATGGAAACTCGAAATACTTACATAGTCGCACTCCTTATCCTCTACAACTAGTCTAAGTTTTTTTATTTTATTCTTGACGCAATACAAACAATTACAATTTTAGATTATTTTTATATGTTCCTCCTTGATTTGCCATTTATGGCATTGTTGAAGGGTGACGAGATATTCACGGTGCCAGCGAGACCAATAATATTATACCATTTGTTGCACTAGTTGCCACCATTCTGGGTACGGTATGATCCCGTAATATGTACCCGTCGTTAAATATTCTGGCCCCAGTATGCTCGAAATAGCTTGTCAGATGAAAAAATCAGCTGGAGTTAGCATGTTAATATCTCCTTCGCCACGACATAACGGCCTTGAATTTAGAATTCCTTCGATTTCTACCACCAATATAAGGAATTCTTCTACGATGGGTACATTTTGGCCTATGACTCGTTTTAGACTCGTTTTGCAGATTTTGATAGCTGCCTCCCGCAAAGGCCACCAAAATGTAGTGCGCTTGGTGGATTAAAATGCCACGCAACCTTTTGTCTTAAAAGAGAAGCTGATGCTGAATTAGAATTGGTTTTAAACATACTATGCTACTCCTCAAATTGCCAATTTGTTATACGTTTCAATCCCCTTAAGAAAGTCTATGTTGCCATGCCAGTGGCTAACTCAATATGGACGGATTTAGTAGCAAAACAGATGAAAAGATATACATAAATTTTCACTAATCTCTGTCTCTTACGACTGATATAATAGACACTGAAAGGGCCGGAATAAACCACTTCAACTTGCGAAAATGGTTTTACAAGTTAGTCTCTAGTACTTGGTTAATCGACCATCAACTTTTCCTGCAGGGTTGGCCTTGCTTTGCAATATGATATTTACTTCTGGCAGACGAATCTGATTAATCTACGCTCTCCTGCCACATACAATTTTTTTTAATATATTGTTTAACAAGGTTGGTAACATGGCGCTATTGGACATGATATTCCTCCATCAATTTTTTTACTTCAGACGATTCATGTGACAAAATAATAGAACTCCTGTGGTATTGAAATTCACCATGGCGTTCTTTATGCAACTTCCTAATAAACGACCAGAAATGGGCTCAAACTCCCCAAAGCTGAACTTAATTTAACGGCACAACCCTTTCTTACTTGTACGATAGCATCGTGAAATTAGGTTTGCTGAACCCTTTGCATAAAAACAAATTCTGCGAATGATATATATGGTCCAGATATCCTAAAATTTCAAATTGCACGTGGCACCTTTGCATTTTGGAACTATCGTTGAACTTGGGTGATTATCACGGTGATAGAAAAAAACCGGAAACTCAATGACATACATCAGTCAGCCAGTAGTCCTTTCTTTGAATTGATACCGTTCCGGCAATCGTTTCGTTGACTGTCGAAATTGGCGGGGACCATGTCTTATTGATGTCGTTAAACCATGATGGACCATTCTACCAGATATTACAATTTTTAAGTTGAGCAAAAACTCTGGATTCGATATCCGCAGTATTATCTTCCGACTTAATATGCTTCCAGCGTTCTCTGCTTGTGTATGCTGCCACTTTTCTCCGTTTTCACAAATATACATCCTTTATTTTATTGGTACATGACAGCCAATTTCAATACTATAGGGGAATCTGTCCATAATTTTATGAATTTTATCTTAGTTTATTTCAGATCTTTCTTATATAACAATATACCAAAATTTAGCGAGCAGTAATGCTACTAAGAGCTCTAACTTGGGTATTTCTAGGTATTTTACCGGTGACAGCTTTGATTTGCTTGTAAATAAGGAAACTTTACACTGATTTGAGTCGATGGTATTCTTTGCATACAACACCGCTCCATATGCTGCCTCGCAGACTTTACAAAATTTATGGATTTCATATTTAGAATTGCTAATAATTGGGAGCTATCTGGAAAGTCTGATACTTAATTGTTGCGATATACCTTGACGTAAATTGGTGCATTGGTGCTATAAGTCGTTGCAAAGTTCATAATCCCAAATAAATTTGTTTTTTCACAGTTTCTGAAACAATATTTTAATTGGCACTATGCAAGGTGCATCTAGGCCGAGTAGGTCGAATACCTGACAGGCTCGTTTTGTGTATTTGATTTGATTTTTTCTGAAAATGGTAGATAATCTGGTCTCGCGGATACCAACATGGTCCAAGTACCTTCTTTACCTCGCCTCGTATTGATTTCCAGAATATTGATAATTTGTGATGGCAACATTCCTTCTAGTATCTCTGGACAGTTCAAGGTTCATTTTCTCAGGGTCATTCCGCTATCAATAAAATATCTTTTCGATGTTCTGCAATTCTGTAATTTTCAATCCTGTTATGTTGCTCTCTATTTCATCCACCTAATTTTTTTCCAGGATTTCACGAGATCGAGATGCCAATGGATATTTATTTTGGTTCCTGATCGCAATTTGATTAATGGGTTGGATTGATTATTAGTTTATTCATTGCCACTACAATCTGGCGATACATCTTTTGTAGATCAGCAGTAAATACAAATTGATTGGTATGGAACCTTAGTAATATTGAATAGAGAGAAAATTGTGCAGTGAAACCGACCATTAGAATTTCATTTAGCAATTTTCCTGTCGTATTTTTCGTTGTTGCGTCGAAGATAACCCAATTTTTTGTATCCGTACCCATCGCTTTTACATTAGCATGATGCAGGAAATAATAACCCGATCGCTTCACTTCGCTTGATTCCAGTTGTCTCATATTGCCCAACGAGATATATTCCCTTATGAATGTTTTGTACATTTTCGCAAATGCACATCTGCGGTTAATCTCCTTTCGATAGACAGGAACCAACCAATTGGTAATCCAATTGGGTTTCATAAGGTAATTGGTTCTTTTCGAAATGGAAGTCGAACGTTATAGCTTTGCTTTTTGTTCCTACTGAAATTCCACCAATTCCTGCTACTGGAATTCTGCTATGAATAGTCAGTAATTTAAATCACCGTATACAATTTTCCGACACGAATGAAACTTGTGAGACAGGATCAAGTAGCATTCGGCATTTGCCATTTATTTTACTATTCGAAGTTTGCCTTGGTCAATTGCCTCGGTCACGAGCGTCTGAGTGGGCACCATGCACGCGCTTGGTTTCATTTGTGGTATACTTAAATTATCTTGCTCTGGGTATAGCATCGTATGATGTTACCTTTTACATTTTGTACAACGCTTCTTCGATAAACAATTGAAGATAGAATATATTGAGACAATTGCAATATCTAGGCTCAGATTGGATTAGCTCACGTCGTTCACTCGGCGGCATCAAGCGCTTTCACATGTGCTATCCAAAATGTCAGCAAATCTCCAATTACAAGGTGATCGTTACTAATTGTCTCTTGTCTTATAACGATTTCGTCTCGTCATTTATCATGTCGATTAGCAGGTAGATTAAACGCTTTTCTCAAACCTCGGCAGCGTTTTCTTATGCATTTAGGCCTCATAGCACCTTGTCAGCCGTATCATACATATATTGATCTGTTAACAAATTTTCTAAAAATGTCAAAAAATTATAGTTTTTTACGATCAAATCGATGGTTTAAATGCGTCATTGAGATAAATATCAATCACTTCAGCAACTGAAGTTTTTGAGACTGAGTATATGTTTCAATGTTATGAACTTCAGTGTTAAACAAATCTATGAAGCTTTGAAACTTGGTTGACTCGCCTGAAAATGTGAGAATGTCAACTTTAACATACTTGACGATATTGATTGGTTGTTGAACGGTACAGTTTACTATGTTTCATCGTGGTTGCATGATAATACTTTTTGGTGATGGAGTACCTGAAATTTGCGTAATGCCGCATTTAACTTCGCTATTGCTTCTAAATATTCATCTTCGAAATCTCTAATTTGCGGTTATCTCCTTCGGTCTCAAGTATGGCTACTTCTACCTTCAAGAACTTTTCAAGCAAATTTCTTGCATCCATTAGCCAGGTTTTGATTTAATCTTTCGGCATACACTGGTGAACAGTTTTCGTTATAAATCTCAGTCATAGTATATTTGGCGGCACTCGATCACTGAGCATAGTACCTGAGAATATAATATCACACTTGTTTACACTCAGACTCAACCTTATAATACCGATGTAGCGGGATTACTTTGTAACATGGTTGACCGCGTATTTCGATAGAAATTTCTCGCAGATATTGACTCGTCTGTGACTCCAATCGAGCGCAATGAACCAATTTGTTGGGGTTTGGGTGGTGATTGATACTACAGCCGGGAAAGTGGTCTGGTTTCCCAGGAGCCAATATTCAAACTACTGTAAGTACAAGACAATCAAAATTTTACTAAACTGCTCTGTATTCTGTCTCTATGATCAGCAATTTCAGTCTGCCGCTATTCATCTATAATCTGCAAATGTTCCCTGAAAACAAAAAGTTCTGTTAATGAACTAATTGCTTTTAGCCGTAGTTGGGAATAATTTGAATTAATTTTCATCTAAAATTAAACATTAATTAATTTCTAATATTTGGACATAATAAAAAATTTAATTTATTTACACTTTAATTGACACAAAACATTAAAATTAATACAAATAAGATTTAAAAATATTTATTTAACATCACAAACAATAGAAATAACAGTTTTATGTATTTGTATTAACTTTAAAGTTTTCTGTCGAATAAAGTGTAAATAAATTAGATTTTCGTTCATTACATGATTCATTATGTAATGAACAAAAATCTAATTTATTTACACTTTATTTGACACAAAACTTTAAAGTTAATACAAATTAAATTTAAAAAAATTTGATTTAACATTACAAATCAATTGAATTAACCGTTTTATGACCAATACGTCATGTAATCGACTAAAATCTAATTTATATACCATAAATCTCAGTTACTATATATGGCATCAAATTAGAATACATAACTTATTTATCGGTCTCTAAAAATCTAATTGTTAACAATTTACTAGAATTTATCTTGTTTTTATTAAATCTAGTTACAACTTCTACTTAAATTACTAAATTGTGATCAAATAGTTCTAAGCATAATTCAATTTGAATTATTGTGTCTAATTAAATTTTGCAATCCAATAAAAACTTAAATGAGTCCTAAAATTTAATTTGGTTGCTGGCAATTTTTTTTTTTTGTTTTTACTAATAAAAACTAAATGCGAACAACTAAAAAAAAAAAAGCTCCAACAAATCAAATATTAAACAAGATACTTATATTTTTTTTTATATTATAGTTAAGGTTTGGTTTGGTGGTGGTATACAAGAAAAATATAAGAACATGGTAAAAAAGCAAGAAACACATAAAGTTCTATACATACACAGAATATGTATATGAAAAAATCTTGCTTCGTATAACTATTCCGTGGTACGAGACGTAGCATAATATAACATTCATAATGCGGAGTGTAACACATAAAGTTTTTTTTTTTATTCTGTGATAACTTTATTAAATTAATTATTTTATTACTACTATCATTATTAGCTTTTTTTATTTTTTACTTTACTCAACGCTGTGTTATTATTACTATTATTATTATTATTATTTTATTAATGAAAAATTGTGTATATTATATATAACCTAACAAAATATAATTTCGTTATATATGTCTAGTAATGTGTATATGGATACATACCGTGTGCTCATTTAAAAGGTTACACCAAGCTTAACTCAAAAACTAGACATACGATGAAATATTATATAAGAACAAAAATGGTTTATTTTTCGTTGTATGCACACTCTCCAGTCGACACAATCTTACTCGCCAGTCAACATATGTTCTGACATGCAGATGATATTTATGTGATTAGATTACATGGAAATGGCGTAAAAAACTTTAAACCAGAAAGTAGTCACTACACTTCTCAACAAGCTTCTTCGGATCCCTTCTCGCTCTTGATAATGGTGTGGGACGTTATCAGGTATGGGTGTGAGAATTGAATCCTGATGCATGAGTATGAGAGTTGGCTGATAACATTTGATAGGAAGGTCATCCTGGTGATATATTGCTCAACCAATATATATTGCCAAACGAAGAAAACGACACTTTTTACCGATTTCACTTTCTATCGACACTTTCTATCGATTGTTCTCACCTCACGATATCAGAAATTAGATGAAAATTCTGATATCGTTCGCAATGTGAAAAGACACCTGGTTCGTGTCTCAACCGATCATAGTCGATTGTTCAAGTTAGGTTGGACTGTTTCCCTTTTCTTTAGTCATATCGTTTGATTGACAACTATGTCGCTTAAGCCATTTCCACAAATTAGACGAGAGAACTATAGTTATAAAATAATCCAAATTTATGGCACAATTTAACAATTCCTAAAATCCAGAAAATGCATGATAGTAAGCCTATCAAATCTGTGAGATTTATGCCACAATTTTAAAATACAGAAAATGCATGATGGTTCTTAGCCTAAATCAGAGATGAGATTTATGCCATAATTTTAAAACTCCCAGAATCAAAACTGTGAAATGTATGCCACAATTTCAAAATTCCCTAAATCCAGGAAATGCATGATGGTTAGCATATCAAAAATGTGAGATTTATGCCACAATTTTAAAATTTGCAAAATCCAGAAAATACATGATGGATCTGATCCTGGGTTTGGCGTTAAAAAAATCATTTGTAAAAAAACGTATAAACTTATAAGCGCCTGGCTAATTTGAGTTAATCCTTTGTGGTAGTAATTGGAAATCCTCTCTTTTTATTAATATTGGAGATGACATAGCCATTTTCAATTCGCCTATAAAATAACGATTCTATTTTGTCTGTCATAGGTCAGGATCCTTAAGATATAAAAACGGTCTTCTGGTTCCATATTTTAAAATGTTATTTAAACTTGGCGCATAGTCAATCCTGCCATTCGGTTTAACATTTCTTGCCAGTTTTTTTCCACCTCTCACATTATATAAGTGGGTGTTCTGCATTATCGTTTGCTGCATCTCTATAAATTCACGAAGGATCTGCAAACTTCCCAATCGCATGCAAACATTTGCAAAAATATGCATTTATCGCAAGAAATTGGGTCATGAAGTAGTTTACTCCTCCATGCTTTCTCTTGAACCACTTGGAAAGGTTTTTAATCAACCTATCTGTTTATTTTTCCATGTCTACCTTTTTATCTACCCACATTTTACAGGCGTGCAAAAGGAAAGAATTCGTTACCTTTATTAGTAAGCTACTTTCACTGATTTCGGGACCTCCTATGTTTGTCATCAGCCACCGTACTCAGTACGATAGTAATTTTTGTCGCCTTTTTGACTTTTGTGCCGTTTAGTAAGCAAACCCAATTAAGTTTTTTATGTTGCTAGGCAACTTACGATCTCTTTCCGAAAAAGTTAGTTTTGCAGGTGAAAGCGTTTGTCAACGCCAAAAACATATTCGCCTTTCTCGCTGAATTCAGTGTAGCAAGTAATACGCTAGCTTCTGTGAACATTGATTTCTTTTCTGTGATACAGAAAAAGATTGCTTATTGGATAGGTATCTTGCTGTTTCAGTTGTAGCTGTGAGTTGAAGGTTTAGTAATCATTATAAGAATTTGCCCGGTGTATCAAACATTCGTAAGGGTCTTTAGGCCGATGGAAATTGCTGGACGCCTTTTTTTAATTTACGAGTATAAGTCGCTGGTTTTTGTTGTTTCGAAGAGTGGCAACAGCTTGTTGGATCTGTTCTACCAAAAAAGCTGATATTTCTTCCGGTATATTGAGGCAAGTTTGCCATTCGTCTTTTGAGTGGTAAACTAAGTGGAACCTACGCCTCAGCGGTGTCAACGTCACTTTACAAATGTTCTCCATCTGATACTCTAGCTTCTGTTTATTTCTAGTCTTAGCGCCTTCTCACCAGTCTGTGCTCTCCGTGCACCATTTCAGCTAGGTGCGTGTCTCTTCTTCTTGCTCTATTGGCTGTCTTTTTCAGGTAAAGGCAGCGGTTTCTTTGGTTTGCTATTTCATCAGACCACAAATAGACCGCAGACTTTTTACTCTCTAGGGCCCTTTCTTTTAGGCATCGATGCATCACAAGCTATAATTTTAATAACATTATTATGGCACGTAACTTATTTTTTAAGGAGCTCCATTCCCATTAAAGTATATTTTCTTGCATCGATTGTTGCTGTGAGATATTTCACACATAGCATAGCGGCTTTCCACACAAATCTTTCAATGACTCGTCATTCCGTAATTTTGTACGATATCATATTTGTCACAAAAGTGATGTCGGGAATACTCTCAGTGTATCCTGATCTTGTATATATCGATATACCACACTCATTTATCATCACTTGTCCTATTCTGGTTGCCATAATCATTATGTACATTCCCCTGGTGTCTGTGGAACTTACTCTCAGTTAAAGTATCCCAGATATAATAAAGACACCGTCGAGTTTTGCGATTGACCTTTAAAGGTGTATATTTTTACTCGAAAAGCAAACCTGGATTCGTTCGGTCGGGGTAAATATAGCAAATGATATATATGCTATCCTTAACTTTGGCACAAATAAATCTCTCTTCGGCTCCTTGACTATCAAATTTGATTTGATGTGGGGCCCGATGGTGGCTATTCCTAAATAATCAGTAAGTAATGCATCTTCCGTTTTATTCCTAAATTGCTCACTAATGATAAACAGGTCCGCACTTATTTCTATTTTCTGCTGGTTTAAGAAGGTATCCTCTCACTTCTGCATCTATGAAGGTTTCCCTGAAGAACCTTGATCTTATTTTTCAGTCCTGGTGTGCTCAAAAGCTTGCCTGTACATTTGTATTATCAGTTTACATGTAATCTGAAGATGAGACATTGGAATACAGTTTAGTAGAACAAAGGATATTTTGTTTAGGTCTAATACTATTGTTTTGGTTTTAACTGAGGTCTTCATGAATTACTTCGTCTAAGGTGTTGTCTCATATTTTATGTTTCGACTAAGTTTTATATTAGATTTGTAATTTTTTGATCATTTTGATTTTACCATAAAGTGGTTCAATAAATTTAAGGGAGGACGATAACTTTCTGTAAAATAATAATTGTTTTACCTTTTCTTGTTCGCTCAGTAACGACCAGTTTTTAGTTTTTTTTTTTCAAAGGAACATAAATATAATTATAGTAGATTTGTATAGCAGTGATGGATGGGCAAGAAATGCTAGGATCATCATAAAAAGTATTATTTACAAAATCAAAATGACCATAATAATTACGACGAATCATTTAAGTTCTCAAATATTCTTTACGTGTTGCAGGTATATGGTTCAATTGCTACCATCACATAACTATGGAATTAGAGATTTTCTTAGATTTACTGATTATTTAATATCAGACAGTCCATTTTTATGACTAATGGATGATACTTACGGTCTTTCTTTGCTAAATATTCACAAGCAGTCAAAACGAGAACTGTGACATTACCGGTTTACAGAATGAATTACAAAACTTTCTAATACCAAAACACTATGTATAAATAACTGAATTATTCCGACAAATGTTTAGCAAAAATAGCCCTAACGAAAAACCCAAGTTTAAAGTTAACAAGAATGAGACAAATTTTTAAATAAGTTATTTTGGTATTGGTTATTGTAAAATACTGTGCAGTCAAAGTTTTCTGAACCACACATATCTGACTAAATATAAGTCAAAATGTAAGCGTGCAAATCAGCCATACCTAAATGTTGTTATTGTGGCATTGATTATGATGCTAATTTGTTTAGAAATTTGTTTAGAACATTCTTTAAACCCATTTAACTTCTGCTTTTATTGTATGTATTTTTTGAGTTACGCTTGGTGTAAATTTTCTATATTTATATAGAGTACGAGAATATAATAAAGATTTTGATAGTTGATAGTATTACGAGCTTTAATAGAATATAAAATATAATAATAATCATAATAATAATAATAATAATACTACGTAATTTGGTAAGAAGACAAAAAAAAAGTTAATTGTAATTAAAAAATTAAAACAAAAAAAAAATCATTTTTATTGCACTTTTCCACAGTTTCTAGCTTTTTATATTCATCTAAGCTTTTATGTTTCTGTTATAATTGTTATTATAACAATCATCATTCGTGTATTATGTGCTACATATAATTTTTCATGATAACATTTAGTATCGTGCGAGTGAAATCTACTGTAGTTTTGGTTTAATCTGTTTTTGTTCTACTATAACCAAAATAATCAAAATTACTCTAAATTATAATAGTGGTATTTCATTTGCCATGGAAATTTTATTTTAGTTGCAAATTGGAATTCAATTCCTGGTCAAAAGAAATAACCAACCATTGTTAATTTTTTTTTTTTTATAAAGGTTGGTAGTGTATTTTAAATTGACTCATTTTTTTTTAATTCAAACTCAATTTTAAATTAAAAAATAGAAGTTTTAAAATATTTTGTTTATTGTACTTTAAACAATAAATATGGCCTAATACACGGAAGTAGCACAAATAAATAAATAAAAGAGTGAGTAGTAAGTATTTGCATTGTTTAAGTCATAAATAAAATAAAATAAAAATTGAATCCATAGTTTACAAAGAAGAACATGGACTTCCATTAAAACCCGATATCATTTGTTTTTGAAAAAATAGTATTTTGGTTTAAAATTTAACTTCTTCTGGTGTGTCGGTACATATGAAATAGTTAATTATGTTTACAGTTAGTAATTTGTATTTCAGGACACGACATTTACAGTTAAGGAGATCAAAAACAAAAGTGGAGCTGCTCCTTCCATATATCTAATTATATATGGAGCTGATGATATTTATCAAAACGATAATGTCCTCCAGAAACTGCATAAACTCAAGCACGTTCCTTAGAAATTGGGCGAATTGATAGAGCCAATTTGAATAAGGACGGAGGATTCGACCTCCACCGCTTCATCATCATTATCAATACTACAGCGACAAACCGGGTCAGGATATCAGATAATTCAAAATGTTATGCAGAAAAATTGGCATTTACCAAAGAAATGGCTTTAATTAAAGAAGAAAATAAAAAAAGAGGAAAAGGAGAAGGTACATTTAAAGAAGAAGAGGTTAGCGGCAAAGAAGAAGATGCGCAACGAGCTGATAGATATACTAAAGAAAAAAATTCATGAAAATTTAAACTATTTATATTATACCTATTTATATTAAATATTTAATAAATTCAATGAAGTAAACTTGAGCCCTTTTCCAACAAACAATTTAATATTGTTGCACGTCGATCCCGTATCTCATTTAAGTATTGAAATCTGTTATTTCTCCTGTTGGCATTTCTTCTTCAGTTTCATTGACGTTTATATTTCAATATGCTTGCTTATCTTCGCACAAATTATGCAAAGTACAACAAGTAGTTGTGCTATTGATACTTTACTAATATTGCAGTGCTCTGTAAAGTGCATTATTCGCCGAAAACAATTTTTTAATAACCCAAATGGAAAAACGTTATGGTCCATAAGCGCAATCCCATAAGTCGCATGGAAAAAAGTTATTGTATTCTTCGATTGATTTACCATATACGAGTGAGCGGTGTAGTATTCGGTTGTCTTAGAAAAATCCGGGAACTCGACAATGCAGGTCGATAAACTTCCTTCAATTATTCACTACAGTTTGTATGACTCTATATTGTATGATATATAGAACGTGTATTTAACAAACAAAAAAAAATATAATAATGTCAAAAAGAATAAAAAATTTGTATGTTGACAACATTTAGAAGAAAAATAATTAATTATGAACTACCTACGAATAAATACTGAAACTAAAAATTGTAATGGGATTTCAATACCAACAAATTATTTTAGAATTGGGTGAATTCCAAATTGGGATTGGATATATGGCATTGTTAGTGTAATTCGGCAAATAAAATACCACTAATATCACAACTATATTCGGCAGTCGTAAAAATTACAACAATAATTATTTTGCTAATAATTTTAAAGTGTTGCTGTGAAGCTACCTTATGACAGAATTTCAACTCAAACAGTTAGAAATTAAAACGTTTAAGTTCCTAAGTCAAAGGTGAATTCTATAGCAACGTTGATTCTTAAATTAACCATCTGTCTGCGCCATTTAGTTCTTTATACTCTATAAACTCGTAATCAGCTCATCTTTTTGATTGCAATCTGGTATATCTTATATTGTTGATCCTATTTAAAAGATTGATTGTGTCAGTTTTTTTTTAGTTTTTTTTATTCTATTCTATTTTTTGTTACGACTATAAGATGTTACAACTCATTTGGCAACTTTCTTTCTTATTTTAATTCTCTGTTAGTTGAGCTACAACACAGTAGTTACTCCCATTGGGGTCAGTTCTTCCGGTTGCATCAGCAACTTTCAATCCTGAGGAACTAAATCAAGCGACTTCGTTCTTTTAAGCCGTTTTGTTGAATATTTTGAATATCCGTGTTTTCAAGGAGTTGTAAACGTTGGACAATATTATTTACAGTGTGCTGTAATTTGCTGGTTGTATCTTTGATTGTACTTCCAACCGCCAAAATTACTTTATCATCCGCAAAGACTGCAATATATGTTTCTCTAGTAATAGTTATGTCATTATGTCAAAATACAATAATGGTCCCAGCACGCTTCCTTGTAGTACTCCTGCTTCAATTATCTTGTGTGGTGAGAACTCTCCTTCATGTTTTACTCTGAAATATCTCCCTTCATTGAATGATTTTAATATATTATAGAAATGCTTAGGGAGGTCTCGATGTAATTTATATTCCAGTCCTCGATGCCAGACTCAATCAAAGGCCTTGGCAATATCTAGGAAACTCCAGAACATACCTTTTTGTTTGCAAGCTTCTTCTCAATCACGTTAGTGACTCTGTGTACCTGCTCTTTGGTGGAGTGTTTCTCTCTGAAACTAAATTGGTGAGATGGTAACTGAAGTCTTTCTTTAATTAGAGGTTTCATCCTTTTGAGGAGCAATTTTTCAAACAGCTTGAACGATAATGGTAAAACAGATATAGGTCTGTAAGACGTTTTCCCATTAGGTGGCTTATTAGGCTTGAGAATCATAATAACTTCTGCTATTTTCGTTGACTATGTATAGCAACTTCTTAAAACATTTATCTGACAGTAACTTGTCCTGTAATAAGATCATATCCAGGAGCTTGTTTTGCATTTAAGTAATGTTTGATTTAATTTTTGAGTTATTTTGTTGTAACTGGTCGTATGTCTAACTTGTCTTCGTTTTGCATTAGAAAGGTATTTTCATCTGCTGTTTGTCTAGTCAAAGGTTTAAACGTTTCTTCCAGATGTTCAGCAAAAAGATCAGATTTATCTTTGGTACTTTTGACTCAAGTACCATCTGCTTTTTTGATTGGGGGCATCTGTGATTTTGGTTTTTAGGCCTTTTGTATCTTTCGATAAAGGATACGCATTTTCTTTGTGGCCAGACAGACTTATTAAATATTTGTTGAAGCTTACCGCTTTCAATTCTTGTATTAACTTCAGCAGTTTAATTTTGGGCTGATTGAAAATAGCTTTGCTCTCAGTGCTTGATTTATATGCCAGATATCCGATTTTCTCTGACTAAGTTTCTTATTTCCTGTGTATATGTTTCATTCGTGTGAGGTATATTTTTGGCAGGAGGAGTGCTTTTCTATATGCTGCAATCTGAATATTGTTTATGAGCAGCTCTACTTCTTTTTCAAGTTGTGTTTGGTTTTTGATTGGGACTTGAAGATCAATACTTTCCTCAATTAACAGTGCAAAGGTTTTCCAATTGGTCTTTCCGCTTGTTAGCTTTGATGGCTTTGTTTTTTCAATTATTGTCTCACTGATCATAAGTATGAATGGAAAATGATCCGAGGATAAACCTTCGTTATTTTTAATGTGGATTTAGTTTTCTGAAATACATTTAGCTGTGAAAAAGTCAATCGCGTTTGGTAGTTTGTTTGTTTCCGTTGGTTAATAAGTACGAATACCACTAAAATGAAACCCGAAGTTTATTTGATGTCCAGCTTCTAATATTTCTCTACTTTTAAGTGATATTAGTCTTGAATTCTAATGCATATGTTTGGCATTGAAGTGTCTTCCTATGACGAAATTTGAGCCTATCATTTTGAGCATTGAGAGGTAATCATCCTTTTTAAGTTGATGCCTTGGTGGACAATATATCGCAGCAACCCGTACCTTCTTGTAATTATTTAATTGCACGCTAATTGCATTGTCTCTATTTCGAGTTTGACATCTTCGAAGTGTTTGATGTTTTCTGCTGGATGTATAGAATGGTAACAAAAATAACCTTTTAATTTTACATAAGACTTTCTAGTGAAATGGCTCTCTGCTATTAACCATATATCAATTTTTTCTGTATTTAAAAAGATTTCAAGCTCTGGAAGATGCTGTAGAAGTACATTAGCATTCCAGGTTAATATTTTTAGTGTTTCGTTCATTTTTTGTTGGTTAGTGAGGGATCAGATAAAGCAACTTTTTTTGCTACAAATCTGATTAATTTTTTCTTGATGTCATACTTGCTGTTCATAATTAACTTGTCTTTTGTTTAGAAACTCTATATTTTCTTCTATTTTAGAGAGGCGATGGACAATAATATTTAGGGTATTTTGCATTTTTTTATAGCTTGTTGAATTCCATTATTTTGATCTAAAAGCCCAGGTAGTCATTTTCTTGCTGCTTGTGATTATGAGAATCCCTCTGTCACTTTCGCACTGTGTAGTGACAGTTTTTTCGGGATTTTTTTTTCTTTAGCGGCTCTTATTGGCTGATTTTTGTTTAGCCCATTTCACATGTTTTGCAGTGTTTTGGCTACTTCACATTTTATATAGCTAGAAAACTGGGTTCCTTGGCAGTTAACACAGTTTGCTGGAGTGTTCTTATATATCACGCAGTTCTTATCTATCACGCAGTACTCCCGATGTCACACTGGTGCTCATTTCTGGATACCACTCAGCTTTTCTTTTTCTGAAAGAATTTACTTCTTGTGTTTTTTGATTTTTTAAAGTCCTTTTTGATTTTCTCATTATCCAATTAGTTTCTCTTTCTTAATTTTCCTCGTCGGTTTGGTACTCGATGGGATTATCATCTTTCATTTTTTTTTATTGTTTTCCTTGCACAAAACTTCAGGACCAGTTTGAAGTACATCTTTCGGTTATTTTTAAGATTTTTTACTTTCAAGAAGTTTAATATATTGCTGCATCCATTGAATTACTGAATTTAATTATTCATGTTCTTGTCTAGGCCCGGCTAGAGCCTTGATTACTTCCTCAGATTGAGGGTTAGTAACAGTTTCATGGGGCGCAGTCACCACTACCGCCGCCGTCTTTAATTGTAGTGTACAACAACTTACATTTGGAACTTTAAGAGTTGGTGATTTCAACATTAACGTGCTCTTAGGGAAATTGTTATAGTCTCGTTTTCTAATTTTCTTAGGTTATTATTTTTTAATATTTTATTTTCCACGAGTGGCAAGGAAAGCACTGTACTGCGATAGTTTTCGGACTTGGAGTGATCTCAACATTAATTCTTCAACATTAATGCCTTTGACTTTATGTCTTCTAAGAAAGCCGAAATTTATTATACTTTCAAGAAAATTATAGTCTTGCGAGATGTGGCTTCCATTACATGACCTTAATAAATTCTCGGAAAAACCGATCTACCACTTATAAATAACGAATATTGAACTGAATTTGCTTTAACTATATGCATATGCTATCCACAATTTTTATCAGTTACGATTAATTGACGACACTTGACAAACAAACACTAAATATAGTTTACTAAATAAATAATCGACTAAACCATAACAAGCCACAGCTAATAAACGTAAATGGAAAGGTACATTTAACTGTTAATCTCTATACATATATATAATGTAGGGTATATATTGGGTTGTCACATGAACGTCAATCTATCAAATTTTTTTAATTTTCTTTGCTTTGCTGTATAAATTAAGTGGTTTTAGCTGATAGAAATTTTCGTATTTTCCTTTTTCCTTTCCTTACTTTCATTCAAGATTAACTCAAATATGTAGTTTGATGTTATCTTATCGTAGAATGTTTTACCATTTATAGACTCGTTTAGTCGCATGATACGAATTAAAACGAAAGATTCATTCATCATATTATATACTTAGTAGAAACTATATTATATTTATATATAGGGGTCGGTCTGTCTCCTATAGTGTTGATAGGAAATGATTTATAAATTTAGTTTTCGCAATGACTGAACAGATAAATCAGATATAACTATTATATAATTAAGTTATATGGCCGTAAAAAAAATTATTTTTTAAATTAATTAAAAATCGAAAATTTTACTGTACGTATAGTACGGTTAGTAAAGTAGTTCTTAATGAAATATAATTATAGTTTGTGTCTGTGTGCAATGAATTTTTAACGATAATTGAAAATGGAGTGGGAAAAATATAATTATTGCTTATACCTTTCTGTATATACTTGGCACAGGTTGTTCAACTTTCATTATCTGGTCAAAAAGTTATTCTTGTCTCGCCTCGAACAGACAAATCGAGTCTAATTAAAAAAATATTTTATATTTCTTTACAGCCATTCATATACCAACTGTGTGTGTATACCCAATATGCTATCAATCAAATCAATTTCTGCGGATATTGATGAAATTTTTTATGTTTTTTTTTGGTGATAACAGCATACAATTTATTATTTTTCCAAATGTATAACTAAAATATTGATTGGAACCAATGATAAATGGAGACTTGTGGTTAGTTATGGATGGTGGGAAAAATGAGACACTGTTATCACTGTGACAGGACTCAGTTATTATATAATTGTATATATTTTGATGAAAATATTATCAATTATTTAATTTGAAATATCGTTTTGATAGATAATTGGACAAGAGTTCAACGGTAAATATGGTCTAGTCTAGACTTAACTAAAGATTGGTATATATAGTTAAGGAATTATGAAATCGAAATACTTACAATGATGGGTTTTATTTGAATAAAGCATCTTATCCGGTCAATATAGCCGCTCCAACTACAACATCACAAAACAAATTATCCTTGCAATGTTATAGTTAAAACCTTTTGACGTACACTGTTACCTACAGCATTGGTCTACATCCAAACAAACAACGGTCAACAAACCTTTGTCACAGAATCCTAGCAACGGCTAGGATTACACCGCAAACATTCACATTTTGCTAGCAGCTAGTTATGCGGGGAAGACAAAAGATGAAAATTTAATTCTAGTTACATCACGTGTAGCTTACAGTACTTTGTACAAATTACAGCACATATACTATAGACAAAATATCATCACCATTACCAACGGAGATGATAGTTTTATCAAAATTAAACAAAATATAGCAACTCGAACTACCAAGTTCAGAATTCTATAAGCCCTATTCAGTTGATGGTTTGATTGAAGCAGAGTTCTTCTTGGATATGTTGCCAGAGTAAAAATTAGTTATTCCAGATTTACCAGTTCTACATTCATCAAAATTTAGTTGGCTTATTGCTGGAAGATAAAATCAATTAAAAATAAATTATTCTAACCAATAAAATTCATAAAGGCCGATCAAATATCAAACGATGATTTATTGGAGCAATTGAAAAAATTTTGGAAGATCGAAGAACCATTTATAACTTCAACCAACTTCAAAATCAATCGAAAAGACTTATGTGAAATAAAGGGTTACCCAATAAGAAGTTTCACTTTGGATAGCTGTCAATTTTGAAGCTGTCATCTTTTGACATTTAACAAGTAAAAACTACGCCATTACTAAAAATGGTACGATAAACGCTTCAACAATGCATTGAAATTGTTAAAATTTACTACAAAAATGGTGAAAAATTTTCAGTCACAGTTCGCAAAACTAAAGCACTTTTTGGTCGTCTTGAAACATTTTCTCGGCCAGCAACTGTGAATCTGGTGGAAAAATGCGAGCTGTTGGGACAAGTTAGTGATGTGAAGAATTGAAACTGTGTGCATCGCTCACATTAAACCACATTTTGCAAAAAGACTTAGGTCCTAAGATTTTTAAGCACAAAATACGAGAACTCAAGCCTAAAAAAAAAGTTAACTGATCGTGTTATTTCTCGAAAAGGTGATCACAATTGGCCACCAAAATCTTGTGATTTAACATTTGTAGACTTTTTTCTTTGGAGCCACGTGAAAAATAAGGTCTATGCCAATACTCCACAATCGATTCAAGACGTTAAAAATCAAATTCGAGGACATACAGCCGCAAATCTGCGAATTGGCTATGAAAAATTTCATGACAAGGATATTGTGACAATGATATTACTGCAAGTGTAGCCGTGGCGGCCATCTGGCTGAGATCGTTTTCAAGTGATAATGGCATCTTTACAATGAAATAAACATTCATTGATTTCTCTTAAAAATTACCCTTTTTTGAATATCAAAATGAAACCTCTTATTGGAAAACCCGTTATATTACAAAAACATTACAACAAGATTTGCAACTGCTAAGTTTATCGTTAGATCACCTTTCATCACAACATGATCAAATTTGGAAACTCCTTAATAAACACAGAGGATGTTTGGGATAGAGAAAAGATGTGCTAGGTCTGAGGAATATTCTACAGAGTATAAAAAGGTATGGTAAAGTATATCCAACTAAAGTAAATGACACGTATTCCATAGCCTGAACTACCTCATGAAGACAACCAAAAATAGTTTATGCCACATCATGCCGTTTTTAAGGAAAGTACTTCAATAGATAAAATACTACACCTTTATCTATGGTTGTTACGACAAAGATGGGAGTCGCATTTGACGTATCATGTAAAGTCACCACCGCAATATCATTAATTGATTGCTTCCATATTGGTAACAAGCTATAACCAGATTCAATCACCATACTTTACTTTGATTTCGAAAAAATATTATTGGAATAAATGCAGATTTTTTGATTGGTTTAGAATGTACGACCAAGCATAAGCAGAATCACCAGGAGTTAGCCGGGACCACGGTATACCCTTTTTTGGAAGGATAAGGCAGAATACTAGTTAAATTATTGAGATTGACCCGATTCCAGACACCTTGGCTGCCAATATTTAGTAATTTTTTTGTGAGGTAAGGAAAGGAAAGGTATGTCAGTAATGACCAAATTAGTCTGGTTTCCCGGTAGCCAATATTCAAACTACTGTTAGCATAAGACAATCACAATGATAATGAACTGTTCTCCATTCTGTCATCTCTTCCCAGCATCTCCACTGTGCCACTATTCTACTGTAATCTGCAATGTTTCTGTGAACAAAAAAATTTATTAATGGGCTAATTTCTCAAAGCCGTAGGCTATAATAAATTTAATTAATTTTTACTTGAAATTTACAATTAAGCAATTTATTACATAACTAAAAATATAAAATTAAAAATATTATTATATAAATTAGATTTTAGAAAATTGATTAGGCATTACAAATCAATTGAATTAATCGTTTTGTGACAAATACGTCATGTATTTTGAGAACATTGCAAATGGGACGCAAGAGTCCCAATTTTGGGAGCCATCTTCTACATAACTTCTAAGATACTCTACCAATCCACAATGCGATCGCTCTAGAGCCCCATTGGTTTGGGGGTGATAGGCTGTACATTTATATTTTTTTATTTTCAGCAATCTACAAACATTTGTAAATACAGGGTGTCCGCCAGGAAGGTATACTACTTTGTTTGTTTATAATTTTTGATTAAATGAAAGAGAATGGATCTTCTATTGATAAATGGTTTATTTAATGTCGGCAATTATGTATGGAATACAATATCAGATAAATGTCCGCCTCTGTTAGCCTCACAAATGCGAGCCCTTTTGAGCACATTTTTCATTACATTCTCACACATTTCACGCGGTATTTCATTAATTTCATCACGAATAGTTTGTTTGAGTTGCTCAAACAGCAACTTTCTGGTTTGTTTGCATAAGCTTTGCTTTTTAGATACCTCCACAAAAAGAAGTCCGGAGCAGTCAAATCAGGCGACCGTGGAGGCCAATCAACATCACCATTTTTGGAAATAACTTGTTGTGGAAATAGGTCTCGCAGTAATTCCATTGTAATCCTGACTGTATGCGATGTGGCACCGTCTTGTTGATACCACATGTTAATCAAGCCCGAAACATGCAGTTGTTGCGTTAAAAAGTTTTCAATCATATCACGATATCGCTCCCCATTCACAGTTACCGTTACGCCGTTTTGATTTTCAAAGAAGTAAGGTCCAATGATTTCTCCTGACCAAATTGCACACCAGACTGTCACTTTTAATGGATGTAAAGGTGAATGATGAGTAATTTGAGGATTTTCCATTGCCCAGAACCGACAATTCTGTTTATTTACATATCCATTTAAATGAAAATGTGTCTCGTCACTCATTAAGATTTTTTCATGAAAATCGGGGTTGTCATGGGCGAGCTGTAACATCATATTGGCATATGTACGGCGGAGTAAATGTTCTTGTGAAAGAAGCTCTTGTGTCAACTGAATCTTAAATGGAAACAAATGCAAATCCTTGTACAAAATTGTGGCCAAACTTGTTCTTTGAAGATCAAGCTCCTGAGCACGGCGTCGAATTGAGGTTGATGGATTGTTTTGAACACTTTCTTGAGCAGCAGTAATGTTTTCACTATCACTAAGCAGCAGTAATGTTTTCACTAGCAGTAATGCCTATCACTTACAGACCCTCTTTCTTCGAAATCATTCACTACACGATAAATAGTGCGTTTTGTTGGCAACGTTGTTTCTCCCAAAAATTTCACGTAACTTTTTCATCGTCACAGTAATCGATGATTGATTTTGATAAAATGTTTTAACGATTCGAAAACACGTTGATTTATCGAATATTTTTCCACAATAAATTTGCCACGTGTCTACTTCACGACTGCCAAATATGAACTGTCAATACTAACGTTTACCAAAATGGCGGCAAAACAAAATAGTATACCTTCCCGGCAGACACCCTGTATTTCACTGGGGAAATTTGAGCCTTGGTCAGCCAATATGCTAATTGGAGATCCAAATATGAGAATAAGATGTTCGACGAAAGAAATGTCTATTGTTTTTGCTTCTTGATTTTTCATGGGAACGGCTATGGTAAATTTACTGAGCTCATCCTGCATGGTCAATATGTATTTGTTATTATTGTAAGATATCGGTAATGGACCAACAACATCCAAGAATATTCTATCGAACGGCTTAGTAGAAGTAGTGGTCAGTGCCATTGGTAATTTTGTAAGTGGGGTAATTTTATTCTGTTGACAGTCTGGACCATTTCAAATAAAAGTTTTAATACGAAATAACATCTTTGGAAAGGAATAATAACTTCTAATTATCTGATAAGTTCTCATAATTCCCTGATAATGTTCATTCAAAATTTCGTTGATTTGGATTTCGTCCGTTATATTTTGAACAGAATTATACGGGAAAATTATTGGAAATTTATTTTCAGAGCTAGGAACGTTTTCTGATTCGATGGTTTTGGAAATTTTCGGAGATCTATTATTATCGTTAGTGTTATTCATTTTATTTTTAGTTTCCGATCGTGTTGTAACTTTTTTAATTTCTTTGGAATTGCTTGATGTTTAATGTAGATTTATACAACGTTCTTCAATTGAGCTATTAGGAATTTTGTTACGGCTAAGCAATACGATTTGTTTTTCCAGGTAAATATTTAATTGTGAAATCGTAATCATCAAGTTTGATTTTCCAACGCACTAATCTAGAAGCAGTTTTAGATTGAATTTAGCCATACCAATGGTCTATGATCTGTATTAAAGGCAAACGGTTTCCAAATACGTAAGGTCTAAAATGTGTGATTACCCAAACGATGGCCAGCAACTCCTTCTCCGGTGGTTAAGCGACCGGCTCACATAAGCGATGGGCGAATAAGCGTTGGGCGAATCATGTCGTTGAGAGAGTACTCCTCCAATTCAGAAATCACTGACATCTGTTGTTATAAAATATGTTTCTTGAAAATTTGTATATTGTAAGACTGGAGGATTACAGAGAATTTCTTTTAGTTTTGTAAATCATTCATCACAAAATGCTGACCATTCAAATTTACAATTTTTCTTAGTAAATTTGTTAGTGATTTTGACAGACCTTAAAATTTTTTAACAAACCGGCGATAGTAACCAACAAGTCCGAGGAAAGATTTTAATTCCTTGACATTTCGAGGTCTTGGATATTTCATGACGACTTCGAGTTTGGCTGGGTCTGGTTTAATACTACATTCAGTGATCAAATGACCGAGATATATAATTTCTTTCCGAGGGAAAACTTTACCGACCGTTATATCGTTTAACTTCCTAAAATCGATTACTAAACCCAATTTCTTTTCTCCGTTGGTTGATTTTTTAAGCACCACTAAAGCGGAGAAATTCCTAGGACTTTTACTTTGTTTTATAATGCCATCTTTCAACATTTCACTAACTTGCGAATTTATCTCTGCTTTGGACGGTTCCGGTAATCTTTATTGGTTTACGCTGATAGGTGATGAATTTGGAAGTAATTTTATCTCATGAAAAATAGCAGAAGTAGAGGTCAAGTTATCTTCTTTCAAATAGAATATGTCATTAAAGTTTCGACAAATTTGAGTAATGGAGCTCTCTTGCTCGTCATTTAAGTAGGTAAAATTTAGCGTTTGCTCTAACTCGCTGTACAGATGAACGGGTCTTCCCGACATGCTTTTCAAATTCAGATTTTACTTTAAAAGTTGTAAATGCTTTGTATCTCAAGACATTGTAAGCATTCCCAATTAACCGAGCTTTTAGAAGACTAATGAAATTGATTTGTTCTTCGGTTTCTAAGGGCTTTTGAATAATTTCACAACAAGAAATAAACCGGTGAAGATTTCTAGGATTACCATCAAATTCTGGTATAATTTTTAAAGCTAGTTCTATATTTAGATCAGTCAATTTATTCGACTAAGTTTGAGTATTAACCAGATAAATGTATGATGTATTAATTGATTGTTTAATTGAATTTTGGATTTACGGAAACTTCACACATAATATTACTGATCAATGATTATACAGTAAAACCTCAAATATATAACAGCTCTAGCCGGCCGATACTGGCATGGACGATGGTTAGGGCAAAAAATTATGCACTCCAACATAAATTCATAGTTGTGTTCTCGGACTGCAAGTGGTTTGTAACTCCTCACTAAATGACGTACGTAATCCTAATAGTACGAGTGGTAATATTTCAGTCCAATCTGGTATTATGTGGCACATAATTGCTGAATACATAAATTTGATAATTCAGCAAAAAGGTGTGATTCAAATTGTGCGCCCTGACCGTTATAACAAATTGTGGAACACTAAAACGATCTATCCAATTAGAATATAATGCGACTGCAACTGCGCTTGCGTTAATTCCTAGAATAGATATTCCTACCTATCAACCATTGTTAGATACTTTTGATTATTTGATAACGGTAACGGTCCCACAAAATCATTGTAAATCTCAGTGAAACGTTACATTATAGCTTAAAAATTGTTTATTGGTTCTTGTGTATGCTTTGTTGATTGATTGATTGATTTAGAATGTTATACACTAACAACTCTGTCATATGTACTATATTTCTTCTGTACCGATTCGGTCAATCTAACGAATTATGACAAATACGTCCTTATTAATAAATGCGGATGTAAAAAAATGTATCGCCAAATATTGGTAAATCCGGTCGATGCAAATTTCCAACTGATACTGTAGCGAAAAAGTGAGTGCATATAAATGTAATAAGGTAATTATTGTAACCTCATGTGCACCTTTTCTTGCGATATGATCTTTAGTGGAATTGGGAAAAATTGTTAAGTCAACATAACCCGGAGGCAGCTAATGTTATACAACATCAATTTTATATAGACTATTATCAATTTTATATAGGTTCGTTGGACGTCGTTGTGATAACATTGTTTGTGTTTCATTTTTTTTTATTTATTTTATTTTTTTTAGTTAATCATACATATTAACTTTATCAACGTTTCTGTGATATTTAACTGTGTTATAAACATATACTACAAGTATCGAATTTGCATTACAGTGTTTCCTATATCATATGAAGTGTATATTATATTGTGACATTAATTTATTAAATAACTATTTTTTTTATTAAATGTGATACTTTTATAGTGTTACTTTAAGTTTTACCGATAGCTACATATGTGTATATACGATTAAATTCATTAAATCTTTAAAAATCATAGGCGAACTGTGTTATATATACATTAAAAACAAGTATTGAGTATACAGTGACCACTGTTTATAAACTGTAGTGATATTTATTTGATATTATTCCGTTATAACATCACATTAAAATCAAGTGTCAACTTTTTGAGTGTTTATATTATTTATAATCACTAAATAACTGTGTAACCGATGTCGGAGATTTGTGGTAAATGCAACGTTGAGTGGAATGGGCGCGAGGAGATGTGTCCATGTAGCGGTGTATGCAAGTCGATTTTTCATCTTAAATGTGCTGGGCTAAATACATCGTCTTACAACCAATTAATGAAATCCAAACAATTGCGATGGTATTGTACTGCTTGTTGTGAAATCACAATCTTTGCAGTTATTCAAAAAGTCGATGAGTTAGCAGTTAATATGATGAATCTGTTTAACTCGTTTTCTATTATGAATGAATTTATGAAAACATCAATAGAAGCCCAACGTTTGTCTGCACATTCATTACAATTGCAGTTTTCAAATAATGCATCATCTGGACAACCAAGTACTATACATGCTGAAAGTGAATCTACACGTGGACTTATTGGAGTTGGGGACCCTGTCATATCGTTGCAGTCTGTCGAAGTTCCGGACAAAGATTTTATTTATGTAAGCAGACTTAGTCCACAAACAGAAGGGGATGCACTAGTCGACTACCTCAAATCAAAGTTGGATGATATCGGGGTAGTTGATTGTCGTTTACTGCTACCTAAAGGGAGAGATAGGACCTCATTAACTTTTGTTTCATTTAAAATTGCTGTGGACATAAAATTTTCCGGTGAAATTTTATCTTCCACTTTCTGGCCCAAGGGTGTTTTAGTAAGACGATTTGTTCGTAAGGTGTCACGGCCAAAAAACGACAACGGAATTATCTTACCAGCCATGAGCAGATAAAGCCTGAAAAAAATTTAATGTCCATCAGTAGTTTAAATAAGACCAACAGCGATAGCATCATCGACAGCAGTATCACAAATAATTTATTAAGCATAAACAATACAACGAACAACAATAACGGTTTTCATATCTACTATCACAATAATAGCGGGATGCGCTCCAAGGCTACTGCAATTTATTCATCACTTTTATGTAATGATTACGATATTGTTGTTTTTACTGAGACCTGGCTAAACGGCAACTTTAATTCAGAGGAATATTTTCCGCCTTCTTACACGGTATTACGTCAGGATCGGGACGCCGATAACGTCACAGTTGTTGGTGGTGGTATCATTGTTGCTTTAAAAAAAGAGTTAATATTTCAGCGGGTGAATTTGATATGTAATAGTGGTGAATCACTCACTGTTAAAATCAAATGTGGCGAGTTTTGGCTATTTTTAATCGCTGTGTATATTCCTTTTGGCAGCATTGCAGATGTCTACAACGGGTTTATGGACTTCATTAAAGACGAGATATTACCGATGATGAATGCGAAGGATCATATTTTATTTGTAGGCGATTTCAATTTACCAAAAATTACATGGAGATGGGCGGACGACAATTTTTATGGTTCAACTATGGATGATCTATCGAATCAGGTGTTGGATAACTTTGGAATTTTTGGGACTCGTCAGTTTAACACTGTTTTTAATGATCATGGTCGAATTTTAGATCTAGTTTTTTCTTCTTTATACGACGTTGAAATCGAAGCTTGTCTTGATTTAGCTGGTCATTCTAGTATTTATCACACACCACTTTTGATTAAGTTTTATTTTTTTGATTTTGTTTCTTGCGATTATAGTAATAATATTGAATTCAAATATGATTTTGTAAAAGCCAATGTGGCTTCTTTGACTAGTTTTCTGCTAAACGTTGATTGGACAACACTGTTTCGCAATCTGAATATCTCGGATGCCGTGTCTGAATTTTATAAAATTTTGAATACTGGTTTTGATTTATTTGTACCAAAAAAACTCGTTAATTCCGTTTATACTGAACCATGGTTTAATTTCCGTTTAAAAAATATTGCTAATCGCAAGTCTAAAGCATTTAAGGCTTATAAACGAACTAATGACATTAATACCAAACAAAAGTATAGCGATTTATGTAAAGAGTTTAAATTTTTAAATGATTTTTTATATAGAATGTATATTTTACAGATTGAGAATGAAATTTGTTCCAATCCTAAACGGTTTTTTTCATTCATTAACACGAAAAGGAAATCTCAGGGCTATCCGCGTGTAATGAACTATTTTAATTCACCTATTACTGGCTCTCAAGTAATTTGCGATACCTTTGCTAATTTTTTTCATAGTTCTTTCGATGACGACGGCACGAATATAAATTTAAGCTCGGTAGATTTGCAGTCTTCTGCCTTGATCCAATTCACGTTTCATGAAGTACTTAATGGCTTAAAAAGTCTAAAAACTGACAAGAGTGCAGGTCCCGATGGCATTACTCCATTTATATTGGCTAAATGTGCCTATTCTGTGTGTCGGCCATTGCTACATCTTTTTAATTTAAGTCTTTCTACTGCTTCCTTTCCTCAGATTTGGAAATTGTCATTTGTTATACCAATATTTAAATCAGGTAGAAGAAGCGACATTACCTGTTATAGGGGAATTTCAATTCTATCCGTGATTCCGAAGCTTTTCGAATCTTTAGTTAAATCAAGAATTGAGTTCCATTTGAAAAACAAAATTAGTGTGTACCAACATGGTTTTTTGGCGGGTAGATCTACAATTACTAATCTTATGAGTTTTTCTGGCCATTTATTTAATGCTGTGGGAAGCCGTGAGCAGGTTGACGTCATTTACACCGATTTTTCGAAAGCGTTCGACAAGCTAAATCATAATATTCTCTTACATAAGTTGATGGTCTTCGGTTCCGATTTTATTCCGGTGGCTTGGATTGCTTCTTATCTAAGTTTACGAAAGCAATACGTAAGAATTTTGGGCGATGTTTCATTTGTATATAACGTACCGTCGGGTGTTCCACAAGGGAGTCACTTAGGTCCAATGCTTTTCATAATATTTATTAATGACGTAGTTCAGTGTTTTAATTTTTGTAGATGTCTTTTATATGCGGATGATTTGAAAATTTATGCCAATATTAATTCTTTTATTGACACTGAGCGTTTGCAGCGAGAACTTGACATATTTTGTAATTGGTGTGTGGTGAATAAGCTGTCTCTGAATCCTAATAAATGTAAAGTTGTATCTTTCTCAAGAACTCGGACATCTTGTATTGTGTCACCATATGTCTTGATGGATGTACAAATAAGTCGAGTGTACGATATTTTAGATCTTGGAATAATTTTTTCATGTAATCTTACATTTAATAAACACATTGATTACATAATAAGTAGGGCGTTTTCAATGTTGGGATTAATTAAGAGACACAGCCGAGAGTTTCATGACCCCTACACGTTAAAATCTCTTTATGTTACCTATGTCAGGCCAATTTTGGAGTATGCTTCGGTCATATGGCATCCTTTCTATCGGATTCATGCTGTCAGAATTGAAAGCATTCAAAAACAATTCCTGATTTATGCATTACGACGTTTACCGTCCCTGAATCGACATATATATGTTCGTGAACCGTACATAAACCGCCTTTCATTAATAAATTTACAAAGTCTAGATCGTAGACGTGAAATAGCCTGTGCCGTGTTTGGTCGGGATGTTTTGTGTTCAAGGATTGATTGCCCGGAATTGCTTGAGAAGTTTAGCATTTATGTTCCACAGAGAAATTTAAGATTGCGGCCGGGTTCTCTCCGTATTCCGTTTTGTTCAAATAATTTTCACAGTACAGAACCATTGTTAAAAGTTCTAATCGAGTTTAACAAGAGTTTTAATTTCTTTGATTTTCATATTTCGAGAGAGTTGTTCAAAAAACGTTTATTATAATTCGAATGTTTTTATTTTTGTATATAATTTACATAAATTTATATTTAATGTTCCTTATTATTATTTTTACCATAGTAGTGTGTGAGTAGTCAAACTATTGTATTTTTTACATGATTGATGAAATAAATAAATAAATAAATAAATAATGCTATTAAGTTGCTGGAAGTATTACGGTGGAAAGCCAATCTTGATAAAAAACAAATCAATTAAATGCTAAACAGTTGCGGATTTAAACATCGTAAATGGAAATCCAACTCTTCGGTATTTCTACAATCAGTAGCAAGTAATACTTAGGAACAGATTCCTAAGCTAATTGAAGATGATCAAACCACTAAAACCAAATTATTACCTTGTTAGAAACAGATTTTCGTAATATTATAAGTGAGTTAATTGTTAAACAATTTTCATAGTTTAAAATGAAAAAGATAATGGGGTATGTTTTTCGGTTTTGTATAGACTACCGAAAACTGAAAACAGAATACCAAATAATAAAAATGTATCATATTTGGAATTCGATTCATCTAAACTTTACCTCGTTTGCGTGATCCAGGCATCGAATTTTGCGGCAGAAATAGTTAAACTTAAAAAACATCAACCGCAGTTGAATCCAGTAATGTCTTAAGTTTATAAGACCCAGTTTTGGAGTGAAACATCCTAACACAAATTTTGCTGCTCAATTAATAATCTATGATACACACATTTGCAGTTTACATGCTGGAAATACGTTGAGGCAGAAATATTGGGTAGTAGGTACCAGATATCTAATTAAACACTATATAATGTCATGCGTGACTTATATAAAATATTGAGGCATACATGGAAAATAAAAACTGGTTAACCTACCACCAGAGAGATGCACTAAAAATAGGACTTTTTGAATACCAAAAATTTGATTATCTGGGCCGAAATATAACAAAATATGTTGCAGTTTTTATTCCCATTGAAATAAAATCGGTTCATTTAGAGGTAGTGAGCATTCTTAGCACTGAATCGTTTCTTACTGCACTGAAAAAATTTGTTTCTCATTAAAGAGCCAACAATGAATTAATGAGACCAAAGGCGGATATATTTTGTGTAATCGGAAACGCATTATTTTTTACATTATATCTGGTTGCACCGTAGGATCCACCATCAACGTTTTTTTTTTAAAGGTACCGAAGATCTGGATGAGCCTGAACCTGTATATTGGTTTGTGAAATAATTTTTTACATTGTTGTTCTTGTTGATTCATATATGGCTGTTCTCGGGTACCTCTTCTAACTGCCAGAATTTTTGAAGTGTATCGTTGATGTTGAAATCGAGATTAACGTTGAATGATTGTTGTTTTTGCATAGGAATCTCTCCTCCATCGATTTTCCAACCAAACTTTGTGTTTTGACCCAATAATTTATTTGGACCTTCGAGTTCGCCAGTATAGACAATATTTTTAAGAAGTAACCGGCACCCATAACTAAGTCGATTTTGAAATTGTTGTTACCCACTTGATCCGCCAACATATGTGATTGTAAACTTTCACAATCGTTCAATAATTCTGGATTGGAAGATCAAACGCAGCAAATCATTTATTATATAAACATCCATTTCGAGCTTTAACTCTCGATAAAAATGGGGGATATATGAATCTTTGTTAAACCTCGCCTTATGCTTTTAGAGGCTATTCCTTTAAGTGGGTATCGTGCATTTATTCGTAGTAAGTTGAGACGGTGAACACATGACTCACTTATCATGGAGCTATTGGAACCAGAATCTAACAGCATGCGTCCAATACTGCTTTGTCCAGCCTTGTTATAAATGATTACGCGAGCGTAGGTAAAAATGGTGTAGAAAGTAGTATCTCATATACTCATATAGTAGTATCTCATATATATATGTAGATAGTTGGCCGTATCACTAGTACTTTAAATTGGTTTTGATTGCGAAGAGCTTGGTTGATTGGTTCATACGTTGGTTGCTATGCCTTTTTCATGAGTGTTTATTCTTCCGAAATACCTGATAGCTTTTAAATGATTGACATGCGTTAGAACTGTGTCCCGTAGCCAAGCAACTAAAGCAGTTTCCTGAGGTAGTGATAAATTCATTATGACGGTTTGTATCCAAGGTTTGTTTTCAGAGCACCTTTTTACATTTTTGCGTATGCGGCATTGTACTTGATTGCATATAGGTTGCGCAACATGGTCTGGTTTGACTGCATGATTTGTTGTGATATGAGGACTCGTTTTGTTTATTGATGATCGCTGTTTACTGATGTCATAATTTTCGAGTGCTGCACACCTTTTGTCGAGAAAATCGAGCAATGATTCAAATGTTGGGTATTTGACGTCTACCATTTTGGATGCCCACGCTCTACGGAAATCATCACCTAGTTTGCTCAGTAAAATGTATAGTTGAACCAAGAATTGCATGTCTGGGTGTCATCACCTAGTGCGTCAAGATCCGCGACCACTTCGGTGGTAGCATCGTGCACTTTTCGCAGAGATTGTGTGGTGGTATTCGATACAGCAGATTGTTCCAGAAAACTTTTTACAAACGATTGAATGACTTGAAGTGGTTGATCATATCACTAACAGATCTTTGTCCATGTGTTCTTGTAGTTTGCATCGGTTACTGTAACGTGGCGAACGAGAGTATACGCATCATCCTTCATCAGATATTTTAGGTATAGCTAAGGTTCTGGCAATCGGATATGGCTGCGTTTTGATCAATGACTACTACAAACAAGTCTTTAAAACATCCAAATCCGCTCTTTTACCACAAAAGGACGAAATGTCTAATTGAGGCAGCTTTACGTTTTTCTTTGTTATACAACTATCATGCTAGTTTCACGTATTGACTCTAACAATTCCCATTGGGGTGCAGTGAAGGACGACATAGTTTTATTCAACTGCTTTTGGACAGCTTTAGCAATGGGTTGGTGTCGTGTATTTTACCTCATAGATTTATTTTCAGTTTTTAGAAATTTAGGCTCAAACTCTGTTATTTGTGAAGAGTCAGCATCGATGTCTGCTATTTTTTTGGTCAAATTCCTCGAAGTAACGATAACATCGTTCCAATTGCTCTAAAAAAACATAGGCGTCTTGCAAGTCAACTTGATCGCCAAATGCTGCGATGTAAATTTCCAGCCGCATGAGTTTTCTGTTCCATGCTTGTTTTCCCGGGTTTCGGCACCAATGTTTTGATTGGGATAAATAGCAAAATGCAAAAACTCGTCTGTATGTTTTATTGTTTTTTATTTTTTCAAAATGTTGATTAGTACAGAGACATCTAACTTTTGGTATTTTAACTGATCGATTTGTAATACTATTTAGTACGACATTTTTATGGTTAGTGTCGCTGTTCTATTACGTAAAGATCTATTTTCTTGTGTTTATGATGCTTGACGTGCAACATAGGTCTCCTTGTACCTTTGAGCCGAGAAACATGATGCCGTTTGGGAACACATCATGTTTAACTTTGAACTCATAATTAATTTACTTTAAGAATATGACGTTAGTGGCTGAGTTGTTGCAAACTTTAGAGTGAATTAAACCAATCATAAAGATTTGTTACTTGCTATGCTCTTCACATTGATCATCGAAAAGAAAAACTTCAGATTGGAGGAAAAACATAACGATAAATAATTTTCCTATTTGCTATACGTAACAATAATTTGGTCACAATTATCACATAAAAAATGTAGTTTTGAGCTCTTTATCAGCACTTAACAATAAAGTCCAATAAATATTTGTCTGCAAAAAGTTTGGTAAAACTTCCCACACCACCAAACGTCTTACTATGTGTGTATATGTGTAAAGTTTTTATTCGTATTTTGATGGTCAATTTGTGGATTAGATTATTATATAAATTTTGCTTTGTGCTGGATTCTGGTAGGGGTACAGTAAATGTGAAAATTCGGAAATTCGATTTATTGTTTTTGAAAAACTTTTAGTTTTCTTTATGGGCGGTAGGTTATTGTTGTGTCCACAAAATATTTTGTTTCATTTTGGGAGCTATACCATACTATAAATATATACATACAGAGCTTTAAGACGGATAACTGATAAAGATTTGTATACGAGCAAATATATATGGAGCATTTATCGACCAAGAAGAAAGAAAACTACTATATTAAAAATTTAGGTTCTATATATAGATGTGAAACCAATTTAAAACTATCAAACTTTTTTTTAGTATTTATCTTTATACCTTTAAGTTTTGTGAATAAAAAAGGAGTACCAGGCAAAGACAAAAATAAAATGTTCGAGCACACAGAGAAGAACAACTATCAGGTAGTAAACTATATATAGGAAATAGAAGAAATCCATTAAATTATTTTGTTTTTACCATGGATATAGAATTTTATGGGTTATCGCAGGTGGTTAATTTTTCGCCACCTTATCATTTACCACCCATAGGGAAAACAACATTTTATATCATACGTTTTTTTGGTTTCTTCCTTCTGTGTCCTTTACATATACATGTATATGTTTGCTCGTTGCGCTCTTTACATTTGGCCATTTCAATGAAATTTATTTCTGGTCCACACGAAAAAAAAAACATAATAGTAACAACAAAATACATATATAGTTTAGGTCAAAGTTGTAAAATTTATTTATTAAAAGCTCTGTTCTGGTATACACTATAAAAATGTATATCGTTTATATATTGTCCGGGTTGATATGGTGGTTTGTGTTGTTGTGTCTTATATATATTATGTTTGTCTATATAGATTCATCTACGCGAGCAATTTATTTCGTTCGTTTGGTTATATGGACGTAAGATTACGATTTTTGGACACACAACTGACAAAAAAATATGTTTCGAGTCAAAAAACACGTATACACCAGAATGACCAAAAGATTTATTTTATTTAAAGTGAAGGATATATAAATTATTTATGTACATACATATATACATATTTTTTACGTGATCTCATATACTATGGAATCAGTATTTTTTTTTTTTTGTTTTATTTGGGATAACTAAATTAAGTTGTTAACTCGAGCTTAAATCTTATGTAGCCAAATAAAATTTTTTTTTTGATTACTTACTATACGAATATTATTTACGACAAGGTCAAAAATAAGCAATACGTTTGTCAATTTTACAATACAAATGTTGGTAATTTAAATGTTGGTTCTCTGTGTGGTTTTATGTCGGATAATATCGTTCATACAATTTAACAACCCCTAAACAAAAACTGTATGTATCCAAAGATCTATTGTTCTGGATTAAATAAGAATATAGCAAGCATAAGTGACAGGTAATTGAATTGGTCGACATCATAATACATGTTCTTGTTGTAATTATTTGTTAACATAAATGGTATTTTAATAAGATTATTGAACAACGATTTGACTGAAGAGGACATGTTGAAAGACGAAGGTTCGAATAAAACATTGGATGTCGATGAATCGGATAATGTATCGAACATAAATTCGTTGACAAAGTTAATGAAAGATTTAACAATGTTATAAATATGCACGATAATACACACACGAATGAGAATGTTGATTGTGTCCCACGAAAAGTTAGAGTTGAATGCAGTTTTTTATATTGACGCGATTTGGCGGAGAGTCAAAATTATATGTTGATGCTTTTATGAAGGAATTCGAAAAGATCCTTGTTAAAGAATTTGGGCGTGTGATAACCAATGATATAATTCGAGAACAACTTCGGACGTGTAAGAAGCTTTCTAACAAAACCCATAAACAATACGTTTACAAAATGGAAGAAATAAGTAAAGGAGGTAATGTTGAAGATCAGGATCTGATTAATTACATTAATAAAGGAATTGAAGATGATTAACTTACAACCAAATTATTTTGAATGGGCCAGATAATTTTGATGATTTGCGAAAACTTTTGCGATTAAAACTTCAAACGCAAGTAAATCACAGATCGTCACACATCTCATATAAACTACGAAGTGGTGAGTCTAAATCTTGTCCAAAAAGGAAAATACAAGTAAGCATTCATCCCGATAGGAGAAACACAACATCAGGTGCATCTAGTTCAAATCATGATGTGAGATTTTTGTCAAATAATAGCTACAAAACTGTTGTAATAGTAGAATCAAACTTCATAAAAAGTATTGAATGTTTGATTGATTCCAACGGGACTTGTGGCAACGAAAATCGAAGTTTGAGTGCATTTGCTTTATAACAATTAAAGTTGACCATAGACCATTAAATCTGAAGTTAAAATGTAAACAATTTCCAAAATTGGAGGTAGAGTTGCTTGTTTATTGTACGCCTACAAAGACATCAGTTTTAGAATAACAAGTAATCGATGATCAAGTGGAAGAGTGGCTAAAGGATGCATGTTTGAAGCCAAGCGTGTCGAATTATCCAAGTCTTATGTGGCTAGTTGATAAAAAAGATGAACAAAAACAGTTATGCGTTGATTTCAGGGCACTTAACAAGAAAGTAGTCAAAGATTTAGATGTCACCCCTAATGGTTCAGCAAATTGATAAACTAGCGGATACAAGGTGGTACTCGACATTGGATTTGACCAACGAATTTTATCACATATCCGTTTCAAAAAAGAGCCAAAAATATTTGAGCATTGTGACACATCCAGGGCGATACGAATTTCAAAAAACGCCTTTTGGATTCTGTAATTCACCATATATTTTTTAACGATACATCAATGAAGTTGTTTGTCAATTAATCCCGGAGAAAAAGATATTAACATACTTAGATGATATTGTTGTACTTGGTATCGATGAAAAAGAAGCCATGCAAAATTTTAAGGACACACTGCACATTTCTAGAAATACTGGATTACATATATACAATGAAAGAAGTGTCAGATGATGCTGCAGGAAATTCAATATATCGGGCATTTGATTAAAAACGGCTATATTCGACCTTCGACTCATAAAATAAAGGCTGTGATGAAATACTATACACCAAATATAGCGAAAGAGGTGCAAAATTTTTTAGGACTCTCGGGATATTTTCAAAAATGTCTAGTCCAGTACGCAAAAATTGCTTTACTATTAAGCAATTTGTTGAGGAAGAATGTCAAATTTCAATTTGGAGAAGATCAATTGAAATTTTTTCAGGCTTTAAAGACTATGTTGGCAAGTGACCTAGTATTAAAGATGTTTATATTTTATTTAGAAACCGAGCTTCATACTGCTGCCAGTAAGTTTGGTTATGGCGTAATATTATTCCAGCAATGTGAAGAAGTTGGAATGGGATGCATCCTGTACAATACATGAGTCGTAAAACTAAGCCTTGCGAACAGAATGACTATTCTTATGAACTCGAAGTTCTGGCCGTTATTAAAAGTTTAAAGAAATGTCGATGCTATTTGATTGGATATCCGTTTAAGATTGTAACTGATTGTCTTGCATTCCAACAAATAATCGACAAAAAATAGACTTAGCTCTTGCAGGAATATAAATAAAAAGTAGTTGATCGTTTAGGTACAAAAATGAGGCAAGTTGGTGCTTTAAGTTGCAACCCAATAATGATGTTATTTCTGTGAATTTTTGAGTGCACTCAAAGTTCTGACGAGAAATCAAAAGATTAATAGCTAAAACTAAACTAAATTCCGAAAAGTAATATTCAACTGGAGATGCTATACGTGGATCAGCTGTCAATTGATACATTAGCAATAACGAACAAAGGATATACAAGTACTAGCAGTGGTAGAAGGATTCACAAACTTTACGTAGGTTTTTCCACTGAAGAAACTTAAAATTATTATTGAAATAAACGATTTTCGAAATCCCCGATGTATCTTGACCGATAAAGAAACGTGTTTTCTATCGACATCTTTTGAGGAATACTGTGAGCAGGAAAACATTAAGCATTTTACTATTGCAACAGGACCGCCTGAAGGGAATGGACAGGTGAAAAATATCAATAATTTCATTATTAACGTTTGAAGCTAACCTATTTGCTAATTGTATTTGTAAGAAATAACATTTGAAATATCTAAATATTTTATAACAGTATTTTTACTGATGACCAAAGCTTATGATTAAGGTACCATTCGTCACAATCTAGCCACTATAACGTATTGTATTGAAAATACAATCAAATTCGTAAATTTGCAAAAGCTCACCCCTTTGCTAATTTTTAATGTAAAAAAATAGTTGAAATGTCTAAATATTTTATATCAGTATTGATACTGATGATGTGAGCTTTTGATTAAAGTATCATTCATCACAATCTAGCCACTATGACGTATTGTATTGAATATGTAATCAAATTCGTAAATTTGTAAAAGCTCATCATTTTGCTAGTTTTTTATGTAAAAAAAAATATTTGAAATGTCTAATTATTTTAAAATAGTATTTATACTGATGATTAGAGCTTTTTTTTAAGGTACCATTCGTCACAATTGTAATGGCATAATAGCTATCTAATAAAAGAGTGAGGTGTGTTCGGTATGAATGCTATTTAATAATTGACTAGCTAGTGATTACTATGATACTATGACCAGACAGTTGAAGTTAGTGTTACCATATGTACAGTGGTAAACTATGTATAGTGTAACAATATATTTACACTTTATATGACATCCCCCTTTCTTTTTTTTTTTTAATTAATTAACAAAATATATAACAAACACGTCATTGATACCTTTTTGGTTTCTTGACTAGTCGACCCTTGCGAGTAATGACTGGTTCATCGTTTTTAGACACGTTCGTTAAATTTTTTGATTTGTCCTTTTATTTTTTGTTCTCAGTCGATTGTTGATTGTCGATTGGTGATGCACTTGGTGACGCACTTGGTGACGTATCGATTTGGCCTGGCGATGCTTCAGTTGGTGATATAATTGTATTTGTATCGTTGTTGTTGTCTGGTATTTCAATAATGGTGTCATATTGAACTGGAGCCGGGATAAGGTCCTTTGACCTTTCTAAATGAATAGTATTGCTCCTATATCTCTTGCCTGACTTGTTTTCAACGATGACCGAGCGTGGATATATTGATTTTCCACTACAGTTGCGGATTTCCATTCTCGTTGACCAGCTTGCATAAGCACTTGTTCACCAATTTCCAATGGTTTGAATGGACTTGATATTTTGTCAGCATACACCTTTTGCTGGAATCGTAGACGTGCTAATTCTCTCGTGACATTATTGATTATTTTTGGCTTTAATTGTTCTTTTTCAATCGGAATGAAATGTCTGGTATTCCGACTGAATAGGCATTGACTATGAGAACCAAGTTAATTACTTCTGGGTGTGTTTCGAAGCATTAATAGTGCTTCGTAAATAGTGTTATCATGCCAATATTTTTCAACATATTTTTCATCGTTTGTACATTCCGCTCGGCAAATCCTTTTGATCTTGCATAGTATGGACTAGATATGCGGTGATTGAATAACCATTTGTTTGTAAATTGTTTAAATGTATTTGAAGTGAACTGTGGTCCACCATCAGATTCCAAAATTTCCGGTATTCCATGGGTTGAAAACCATTTTTTCATTTGCAATACTACTTCAGCTGCTGTTGAAGATTTCAATAGATGCAAATCAATGAAACCGGAATAATGATCCACAATTATCAAGTATTCTTTCCCTTTGAAATGAAACAAATCTGTCGATGGTAATCAGGTATTACTTTTTCTAGCAATGGCTCTTTTGTTTTTGATTTTTGTGTACGCTGACATGTTGGACAATTTTTTACGCATTCCTGAATATTCTTTGTTTGACCTACCCAAAACAGGCTTTGTCTGGTTCTAGCTAGTGATTGATTAATACCAGGATGACCTTTATGAACCCAGTATTAGAATTTCATGTATTTCAGCTTGAGGAACGATTACCTTCGAGCCTTTGAATAGTAAACCTTCGTCCCATGTGATTTCTTCCTTGAAGTTGTGGTATTTACGAACAGCTTTTGGTAATTTCTTTTCATCCTCTGGCCATCCCTTCATAATAATTGATTTTAATAATTTTAATTCCACATCATTGTTGGTTAATTCGACAAAATGTTGCTTCGTTAGATCAGATATTGTAAACACAACAAACACGTTGTATTCCAACTCTTCTTCTTTTGATTCATCGTTTGTATCAGTTGATGAATCACAGTCGCGACTTAATGCGTCTGCAATTGGTATTTGTGTGCCTTTTTTATATACAATAACTGGTGAGTATTGCAGAACATCCCATAATATTCGTTGTAAACGTGCTGGAGCCTGTATTAATGGTTTTTTAAAAATGGTTTCCAATGGCTTATGATCTGTCTCTATTAGCAGTTTTTTGCCATACACATATTCGTGGAATTTTTTGCACGCAAAACGTATAGCTGTTGCTTCCTTTTCAATTTGTAGATAGTTCTGCTCAGCACTTGTTAGCGCACGTGTTGCTTAAACAACAGGATGATCCTTTGGTAATAGGCATGCTCCTAACGCTTTTGAGCTTGCGTCTACAGATAATTTTATATCCGCATTTACGTCGTAACAGCTCAAAACTGGTGTGCTTGTAAGTATTTTTAAAATTTTGTTATATGCTTCGTCTTGTTCAGCATTCCTTTTGCAATAAAACTCGTATTGGTTCGGTAATATCCGATAGATTCGGTATAAATTTATGCAAATAAGTAATCATTCCTAGTAGTCGTTGCAATTCTTTGACATTCGTTGGTTTTTTCAACTTATAAATGGCTTTTATTTTTTCTGGATATGCTTCATAACCAGCTGGAGTAAAAATATATATGTCCTAAAAATTTTAATCGTTCTTTTTCGAATTCACATTTTTTATCGTTGAGTGTAAATCCTGCTTTTTCCAGTCTATTTAGAACTTTCTTCGTAATTTTCCGTAGCTCTTCTTTCGTTTTAGCAAATATAAATATATCATCCACGGCGACTTCACAATTCCCAATCCCTTCTAATGTTTCGTTCATAACTTGCGAAAACACTTCGGTTGCCGACGATATACCGAATGGTAGACGTAAGTATCTATATCGACCTCATGGCGTGACCATCACCAAATATTTCGATGTCCTTTCAGTAACATGATTTTGCCAAAAACCTTTGTTACAATCTAGTTTGGTAAAATATTTCGAGCCATTTACCTTAGATGCTATCTCTTCCACTGTTTTCAAGGGGTAATGGCATCTTCTGATATTCTTATTAAGCTCATTTGGATCCATACATATACGAATATTTAGATTATTATCGCCTTTTTTAACTATTATCGATGGACTAACTGCTGGTGAGGGTTCTTTTATTGGCTCAATTACTTTCATTTCGACCATTTTATCCAATTCTTCTTTAACACGATTTTTAAACGCATGTGGGATTCTCCTGGGTGGTATAACCTTAAAATTTGGATTATCAATAAAGTTGATATCATATTCGTATGTATTGCAACGTCCAATTTGTTGAATCTGTTGCACACGAATAACTAACCCCAATTTTTCACACATGTCTCGACCTAATATGGTCATGAGATTACCCTTTACTATTTTAAATTTCACAATAGCTGTTGCTTTGTGTGATTTACAAATGGTTTTGACTTCACCGAGGACAGGTATTGCACTATTGTTATAGTGCAATACCTAGTGCTCCAAAACTACTGCTTAAAATGATTTGCTTTTCGTTGAATTCACTTTCACTAGCTTTTCTCCACGTGGCCTTTTTGGTATTGCTCGTTATACTCTGTAGGTTATGTATTGCTACGCGATGTCTATAAAGTAATTTTATGTATTTTATTACTTTTTCTGTAATTTTATTGTGTTCAGATCCCACTTCTGACACCATGTAATGGCATAATAGCCATCTAATAAAAGAGTGAGGTGTGTTCGGTATGAATGCTATTTAATAATTGACTAGCTATTGATTACTATGATACTATGACCAGACAGTTGAAGTTAGTGTTACCATATGTACAGTGGCAAACTATGTATAGTGTAACAATATATTTACACTTTATATGACAACAATCTGGCCACTATAACGTATTGTATTGAATCTACAATCAAATTCGTAAATTTGCAAAAGCTCACTTCTTTGCTAATTTTTTATGTAAAAAAAATATTAAAATTAAAAATAAAAATGTCTAAATATCAGTATTTATAAAATTTATATCAGTATTTTTACTGTTGACCAGAGTAACGGCTTTCCGACATATAGTTCTGGATCATGTAATGGATATAATTATGGATAATGTAAGCTTTTATTTGGTCTTTATTCCTGGCGGCATAGCTTTAATTTCTGGTCATGTTTTATATTTAAACGATTAGTGATCTAATGCCTTTCCATTGATCACTGCTTTACATTCTACTTACATTCAAATATGTTTGGCTACCACCTTTGCGCTTCGTGCTTTAAAACTCCAGTTTTGCTTTAACTTTAAGAAACATCGTTGTTACAAAAAATATTAAATTTTATGTTCCAACTGACGATGGCTATATGTACATTCACCATACTAATAACTTATAATTCCAAGAAAATTAGTCTAGTTAGATACCCTAAAATTTGTGTATGAGTATGTTTGTGTGTGTGTAATTTGCGTTTAATTAACTCAACTGTAAATGACACATTTTAGAAATTCATAGAAAAATAATGGCAATAATCTTTAATAACGTAGATATACACATCTATATATTTGGCCCCCGAATCATACCCTCATATATGGATACGTTCGTTATATACCAAAAACTGTTGTCTTGTCTTTCGATAAAATAATTTTGATAAAATAAAAAAACATAAAAATTAATTGACACACTCGACACATTAAATGAAAATGAGTCTATTAAAAATAACTTTATATGGGGGATGGTTTGGCTGGGATGTTTTTTTGGATACTTTCATTCTCTGTCTCTGTATAGTATCTGTAGTTATCGTCTTATGTATATTATTTTGTATATATTCATATCAAAATTTTCTTTTCGGACATTTTCATTTTCATTATATGATTATGTTATGACAGCCACAACAAAATAAAATTATCTCATAATTTTCTATTATAATATAATGTATGTGAACAGAATTTAATTCCAATCATAAAAAAAAATGATTTTCATCTCGTTCCACTACACATTTGATTGTTTAGTATATGTTCGGCCCTCGGGGACCCAAAATTTAATTTAATTTGTTGCGTCAATTAAAGTTCGAATTATGAAATATATTCTAGACATAAATTCTACATACATATACATACTTATATTTCAGGTTTATTTCTATATTGCCTGTATTATCAAATTAAGGTATATAGTTTTGTAACGTACATTGATTTTCTATTTAAATTTATTAATCCTAATTGGGGTTGTGCAAATTTAATTTTATATATCTATATGGTGTAGACGTCCGTCGATAGTATTGTTGTCTTACCATAGTGACTCCAATTCATACATTACGTACAGTCTGTAATTTAATTAAAAAGATTTGCTAGACGAAAAAAAAATCAAAAAATGTAAATGCTAGGGGTGTTATCTATATAAATCAATGTAATTAATTGCGATTATACATATATTTAACATATATATATGTGTGTGTGCTATCAAATATAATAAATTTCACCAAAATAAAAAACAAAATGGTTTTAATTTTCCGCACAGCCAAAATAAAATCTACTGTATGTTTCACTTATCCAAAACCAAACTTTTTTATTATAACCGTCGTTTTGTATTGTTGCGCTGCTGTTTTCACACGAAACTTAATGCATATTTTTATTAAAACGACGAACTTATATTTTATATATATATACATTTATATACAAGTATTATATATAAAATTGTCCCATTTTAGAAACTTAAGACAACATAAAAAATGTATTAACCAGATAAATAAATTTTGAAATAGAGAAAAGTACAAAATTTGTTTATTTGTTGTTGCGTTTTATCTTAAGCTTTAATCACACTTAAAATAAATTATTAAAGATTTTTTTTTGTATACATAAAAAGTTGTTCATAGCATATATGTTATCTAATTACCTTTATGTACATTAGATATAATAAATAAATATATATATATATATATAGCTATAGCTATTTACACAATTTATGATCGTGCAATAAAATATATTATATTGGTGCTTCTGCAATAGTAGCACAAACTATAAATCAATTCTTTTTAAAAGTTTTAAATATATATATATATATATATATATATATATATATATATATATATATATATATATATATATATATATATATATATATATATATATATATATATGTATTTATATATATATATATATATATATATATATATATATATATATATATATATATATATATATATATATATATATATATATATATATATATATATATATATATATATATATATATATATATATATATATATATATTATATATATATATATATAGGGTTACCCAATAGGAAGTTTCATTTTGAATAGCCTGCTATTCAATATATTTTATTGGGCAACTGTCAATTGGAGCTGTCTTAATGGAAAACATGTTATATTATATATATATATATATATATATATATATATATATATATATATATATATATATATATATATATATATATATATATATATATATATATATATATATATATATATATATATATATATATATATATATATATATATATATATATATACAGCGATTTCACGCG